>VZTG01004578.1:248567-276338 GCA_013397845.1 Melanocharis versteri | reverse complement strand
CCCCCCCCCCCCCCCAATAACTAGCTCAATTTCCATTACCTAGCCATATTTCTGAGGTTTGAAACATCTTTTACCCTCTTCTTACTCCTCAAGTCAGAAATGTTTAAACAGAAGTGCTACATGGATTTGCATCAGAGGTAGTGTCTACATAGCAAGGCAAAGATCAAACACTCTCCTTCCTTGACCCAGACCTTTCAATCACTTAAAACTTCTTTAACATCTTTAACTTAACTTCTTTAGCTAAAAATTGACACCTTCAATTTGATATGCTGCTGTAGCTGCACCCCAAGCAAATCCAACTGGAAAAGCAATATCCTCCAGCACCGGCTGCAGAGGACAGGTGAATACACAGCATTATGTGTGCTGTGGAGATGTTGGTTTCATTTGCAGACAACACTTCCTGGCTTGATCACTCTTCCACTTGTTACAAGCAGATTCTATATGGAAGACAAAAATAAACCCTGTGCAGCTTCACACACTGAGGGGTAAGCCATGCACTTTGCATATCTCAGGATTAAAGCAGAGGGGTTCAGTCAGCTACCAGTGAAAGTGGAAAAGGCAGCAGTGGAAAAGACTAGGGTGGTCACGGTAAAAGGGCTCCTCCTAGTACAAAGAATTAATACACAGAACAGATCCCTCTTTCCCTTCACTTGCCTCTCATCTCCCACCTCCCATACTGAGAACTTTGTGGACCCTCTTATTCAACATAATTCATTTAGCCACCAGGCAAAAAATAATTTCCACCTCTTCCAGTAAGCTTCAAAAAACAGCAGCCCCTCTTTTTTTCTGGCATCAAATTTTTTCTCTTTCAACACCAACAAAATTTGCCTGCAGTAGCTGAAAAAGGATATTTTAGCCATTACATGTTTCGCAGTGGACACCAATGAGTAGACGAGCAAGATTTGTATGGGAGTACAGACAGAGCAGCCATCTTTCTCCTTCTTTAAAACCCCATGGATGCTCATTTTTTTAGAGGAGCAATGACAACCTTATGGCATGTGTGCCAGAATCAGCATCTGCAAAACAGCCCTCAGGTCTCTTCCTCTACCTTCTGTCAATGCTGTTACTGCTCTCCTGTCAGCAGACTGAAAAGGGAGCAGCAGCAGGAGGAGAGCCAGGTAACAAGTGGGATGGGTTGAAAGTAGTTTACTGTCCCTTTCCAGAAAACTGCAACACCTGGCACACTAGATGGCACTCCTGCAATTTTTTTTTTTTTTTTTTTAAACTTACTGGTGCTTTTCCCCCATTTATTATAACACTACATCCACACTGCTTTTGCTGAGGTCAGTATCTGCACATATTAGACTGCTGTAATATATGACCACTACTCTTCTTCTTTACTCCAGTTACAGTCTCTTGATTTTGAAATCTTTCTGGCTGAGGACCTACTTCTGCAAAGCATGATACATGTAATTGACATTTTCTTTGATAATGAAAATAAGAAACATTAATATACATAGGAAAGACACTAACACAGTCAATGCACATACTTTTGCCAAGAATGCACACAATAAAAGAATCAACTTCTTAGAAAAAAATAAATTCCTTAGTAGAGACACAGGGAAGCTGATTTAATTCCAAAACGAATATTGCAGAGCCAGACAGTGCAGATGCAATGCAAAATAAATCAGGCTTTCACAGCAGGCGTGTATTTCCTCAAGTGTCTTTCAGAGGAAAGGTAAAAGCCCCTTGAATACAAAGGAACAAAGGGGGAAATGAGGCACAACATACTAAGTTGTTCCCAAAACACATGCTGACACATGGTCTAGGCAAACATACATATCCTTCCCGTGTATTATACAGATGACCAAAAATGGACAAAATGAACTAGTCAATGTTCTCTTGTTGAAACAGCATCCTCAGGCTTTCATCTGCAAGATAAGGACAGTTAACAGTAAAACTCAGCAGGGCCACCTTAAATCATAATTAATAAGTAATAATGAACCAGAGTAATAATGCTTATTTTTTACGTCGTTAAATGCTACTGGTAGGCACCTTTGAAAATGTAAGTAACATTAAATATTTTCCCTGAGAATAATATAATTCAATTCCACAGGAGACATAATAAATATGTAACTCAATAATAGAGGGAGAGGGGCAGACAGGAGATAGTAACAATAAAAATCCAATAAAAAGTTCTATAAAAATGCTTAAGCATAAAAACAAGGCTAAAAAGTGTCACTGCTGATTCCCTATCAAGAATCAACAGGGATGGGTTTTGGGAGAGATTGAGTAGAAGGAAAATATTCCATAAGCAGTCTGGAGGAGAGTGAACAAAATTTGCCTCAGAGGTTAAGATAGATTCACAGTAATGAGATACCAGCTTATGTCAGATAAATAGGCAGATATCGAAAGATGCACGGCTTCAAAATCCAGAGAAGCTGCACTTATAGCAACTAAGCTCAAACTTTTCTGGCAACCCAGTTTCTACATTTGTGATCCCACTTCTGGTTCTATTTCTGGATTCATAACGCACTCCTTGCTGCAGTGGTATGACTTGAAATTACATCTTCACTAGACCCACTGCATGGCTTCTAGGATGCACTCACCTTCTTACTCTGATAATTTTCCCTACATCTAACAAATAACCTGGCCCCAATGTGAATTTCAGTATTTCACTGTCCTACTGTTTTTTCAACACATTTGGGTATAAAACCTTAAGAGAACTATTAAGCTCTATCTAGAGGCAATGCTTTTCCAGACTACATTTAAGGTCTTTACATTTGCACTGGCACATATGTAACCGAATGAGCTCAAGCCAAGAATTCATAAGAAAAAATAAGCAGTATCCAAATGTATTTGGACAAAGATTTTTTTCTCAAGTCAATAAAAAGCAGGAGTAATTGGCCCTGATAATATGGGTTACGAACTAGCTTTACGAAATGTGAGATATTTTATTAAGGTGAAAGATGAATAGGTTTTGGTGTTGGACTTTAAGTCATGTGGGCTTAATTACTATCAGAGGAATTGTATCTTGTCAAAAGGAGATTTTCCTGACTGAATTGATGTTTCCTATTATAAATATCTTTAATAGGATTTACTATGGCATTTAGAAATTAAATTTTGAAGGGGTGGTGAAAATTAAAATCTTGTTCCTGAAATTTTACACCATGCAGGGACCAGTAGAAAGATATACCTTCTTTGGAAGCAAGACTGTTGTCTCTGGAACAGCCAAAGATAGAAGTTCATATCTTCTGTGAGTTCTCTCTGTAATTGTTACTCATAAATTTAGCTTCTCTCTCTGGCAACATAATAGAGCAGCTATTGAGAAACAAATTTACTAAAACACTTTAAAAGTCTGCCAGATGAACTTGATTTTTTTAATAGTAATACAAAATTAATGAATAGAGAGCAGAAGATATACTGTCATATGTCTGACTTTTAGCCATATACTGTTTTCTTTAGGATATTTTAGCACAGGGCTTAAGGTGTTCTCAATTAAGTTATGGAGACAGTTTCCACCTTACACTGTGGCTGCAGTAGAGGACTCATAACTTTGATTCTCTAAATTCAGCCTTAATTAGAAACCTCTCCTGGATTGTTGATTAGCCTTTCTTCTCCCATCACCAATGTGTCAAAATTCTGTTCCCAAACTTAAATCAAATTGGAAATGAACTATCATGTTGACTGAAATGAAGGGTGATGACAAACAATGAAGGGTAATGATAAACAATAACTTTGAAGGGAGGCATTTAGTGCAGTACACAAAGATTAGTATTACTTCTGATCTCATTTAATAGCTTCAATAATGAGCTAGAAGAGGGAGTAAATGGTACATTAATGAAATCTGCAGATCTATTAAACTAGGAGGAGCTGAGCACGCTGCTGAAAATGGAGAAATAATTCAAGGGTTCTTGGGAAGATTAGAAACACAGGCAGAATATTGCAATGAGATTCCATTTAGAAAACAGATGAATAATATTTTGGTAAAAAATCAACAGATGGTAACAGGTAAAAATCTGGAGAGCTGTAATGCTGGAAGAGATTTAAAATTAAGAACATCAGGAAAACTAGGCAGGAATCTGTAACTGAGCAGTAGATAGAAACTGTGAAATTTGGGCAAAACTATTAAAGAATAAGTAAACAAGTAATGACTCATCTTAAAGCAGCTCTACAACCATCAGTTCTCTTCTGTGTATAGCACGGGCACTGGAAAAACAGACTATCAGTCAGATGGTTAGAGATTTTACAGCTATGGAATTTTTTCCTGGAAGAAAACTTAAAAGTAAGCCATTCATATAACAGAGTGTTGTCCTTCATAAAGTGAATGACATAACAGTGAGCCACTGGCTAAAAAAACATAAAAGAGCTCAAGACTGAAGAAATAAAATATTCTCCCACTGCTTCTGGTAATTGAATCATGCAGCTTGATTTTTTTGATATTCCCGAGGAAACTGCCAATGCAAGCCAGCTGCTATGAGCTTTCCAATAGCAGATATATGTGCACAATATCTTGGAGACCTAAAGCTAGTTGTGAGCAAGTTAGTTGTGTTTGGGGAGCTCACACAAATTAATCTTGCTGGGAATAACTCTACACAAACTATAGTAGAGGGCCAAACTAGTGTTACATTACTCCCTGGACCAGAAAAAGTCTCAGCAATTCAGCACGGCAACAGCATTAGGATGTATAGTATGTTTGTAAAGTGATATTCCATATTGGTCATCAGTCTTCAGAAGTCCTTGATAGTTCTTGGATGTTGAAGGCAATTGTCCTTTATTGCTGAGTGCCCCCATACAGTATTTTTAAGTGGGCTTGTCTGCTCAGGAGTTTGTCACTGTCACTACATTGTGACACAACACTGAGTGCGCAGAGCAGGGCGTTGATCCACAGCTTTAAATTTGCACACTTCAGTAGAAAACCCAGCAAAAGCCCTTTCATGTAAAACCATGCTCTATTCATTTATATCTTGGCATGTCCTGCTGTTCCACACTTCTGGATCACTCATCTTTTGGGTGAACAAGCTTAAAAACAATGAGCCATCATGCAAAAATATCAGGATAAAAAAAGGAAGAGATATATATATATATATATATGAAAAACAACACAAAAAATACCAGAAATATAGGCAGGCCCTGGTCTCTTGTGAATGCACTCTGTTTGCTGAGACAGCACCCTTTCACTGGTTTTTCAGGGGGAGCTGTCTAAATTTTCCAGAAACTGAGAGTTTCAAGATGTTTGCAGAGCTACCTACTGGCAAACCTGCTTAATATGATTTTGCCAGGAAAATATCTGCTGCAACTTATCAGATTGGCAGCAACCGGTTATAAAGACACATCCGAATGATTTTAGTTAAACTTCTTAACATTTTTAAAATAGAAAGCAAAGTCTTACACATGTTTGAAAGTGGCACAATTTCCCTATTTATGCCATGAATCTGTAGGCTATTTTTCCACACAGTTAAATCTTCAAAATCATGTACACAGAATCTTCATTGCACATACCTAGTTCTGCTTTAAAATCAGTATGCCTCATTTCCACTAGGTACACTTCAAAATCCAAGCAATTTATCCTCTGGAACATAATTTAAGTGCCCATAACAAGAAGTCAAATTTGGCTCATTTGAAAATGTCAGCCCAGTATCTGTTTTGTTTTTCTGAAACTTCTCCCTTCATAACAGGTAAATCATATTTACCCTTAGAAACTTGTCATATTACTTGGTTTTTATTGCTGGAAGATGTCTATATTATTCTCCCATTCTAACATTCACAACTTATGTATTTCCCAACACACGGAATGTTTTTTCTTTCTTCTGACCCCACATGCCATCAACAAGACGTGTGCTGATGTCACACCACACGGCAGGGGGGTGAAAACATTGCTGAGATGTTTGAATGCTTACAGGCACAATATCCGTGGAAATCACTAACCAGAGCCAACCAAATTTGAAAGAAAACTGACATTTGTGAGAATACATGGCTGAACAAATATTGGTGCTGCAACATGACGGAAAGCCTGAAAAGCTGATGCAAGTACCATCTTAGGCACCAGAGAACATACTAGAAGGAGACATTACAGATGCTGGTACTAAGGGAAATACTTCAAGCAATATCCATGAAACCACAAAAAAGGCAAAAAATCAACACCATCAGATAAACCTGTTTTTAAAACTGAATTATTACAGAAACACTTTTTTTTCCCCATTTATATGCAGATTTTCTCACCAAAACACTAATAACCTAAAATCTTTTTACAATTTTTACTGCCTTTTTTTTTTCTTTCAAGGTTTGGCTTTTGGTGGGGTTTTTTTGGTTGGTTGGTTTTGAGGATTTTTTATAGCTTTTATTTATTTTAACACAATCATAGACTAAACCAGGAAAAGGTTCTGCCCAGATCAATTTTATATTTGGGATATATTAACAAAACGAAATTATTTCAACATTTATAATATGTATAAAGTCCTGCAGAGTCCTACTATCTGTTTCCAGAATTAGCTTGAAATAGTGCAACTAGTTTATACAGCACTGAAACGGTATCTTTCATTTTCTTTTTCTTCCAGAAATGCTGTTTCTCATGTCACTGACTATGACTAATGACATTGACTATGACTTTAGCAAATATGCTTGAAAAGCTTCTTCCACCAGTCAGGATTAAGAAATCCCATTATATTAGCACATTTACATAAAATTCACTTCCCTGTATCAGCAATATAGAACCATCTCCTATTAAATGGCAGCACACTATGAGAGACAGTAGTTGATATTACTTTTCAAAAGATTTGTGCTACACCATTATCCTGTAAATATTTTTTCCTTTTGCAAGAAATACTATCCATTGTACTCCTCCTTTTTATCCTGCAAAATAATAGTGAGCACTATTGCTTGCACCTGGAAAAGGAGATGTACAACAGTATTTTAATTTGACAAAGTAATTCAAATACCTATTTGAAATTCAGTAAACACAGGTTATTTTTCAAACAACTTGAGCCTCATGTATACATATGCACATATTTATACACACATATATAGTCTTCCAAACAGTATTACAGATGTGCAGCGATGTCTCAGGACTATATTATTCTGGAAATATCACAAAACATGTACATGACCCTGAAGCTAAACTAATAGAATAAAATGAAAGAAAAAATCAATACAACTGTTTAACATAGCTTTCTATTTCTTGATTTCAACACATAAATAAAAAATATATTAAAGATACAGTAAACAGAATGGGGCAGCACTGACCTTTTTATCATCACAGAGATTGTCTCCTTAATAAAGAAGTCACATGGATAAATACTGTGTCTCATTCAATTTAAGCTCCTTATATCTTCCCTCATATTTTAGCTTGGCACAGGGTAAACTGAACTATGGCACACCATAGATGAAATCATACACATTTTTCCCCTTCTGATGAAATACTTCAGAATTTTATAATCACACAACTAAACAAAGTGGAGTTTATGGGTAAGCAAGTCTATTTTTAGATCGAGATCCTTTGATTCTCTCTTAATCGCCCTTCAGATTAAACTAGTGAATAGACCTAGTAATGGTTGTTGTATGAAAGCTTTTGGCTGCTGAGTGATCAATATCCCATAGGAGGCAATAGTTAGAGCTCTGAGGATGTGAATGTTGGGCACACATCCACACCAAGCTCTTAGAAACATTTCTGGTTCCTCAATTCCCATGGAGGTCTGTAGAAAAAATTGTGTTTATGTAATTAAAAGACTACATCATGATCTATGGCATAGATTGGGGTAGGGGGACAAAGGCAACCTTTTCTTTTCTAGCCTTTGAAAAGCAGATTTTGTGAATTACCACTATTTAGCAGGATACATATAGCCGCTTATTAGATGCATTTAAAATCTCTCCAATGGTGGTGCTACTACCCACATCACTCTCCTCTCCGTCTGAGCCAAGGCAAGAAGCTACAGCAACAGAAAGCTGTTACCTTTTATGTGGACCTCGCCATTGGTTGCAGTTATTTGTTTCCTTGCCAAAGAGTGAGTAACTTTATGTTGAGTTCCAAGCTCTCCAGCAGACTGTGCTCTACTGATTACCAATTATTTTATACTCTGTTTCTGGCCTGTATTCATGATCTTAGCCTCAGTTTTGTTTTGTTTTGGTTTCTGCATTTTTTAAAACACAGCCTTTGGCAGTAGCAGGAGAATGGCAGGGGAACTTTTGTTGGGCCTCCAAATTCTAGCATGGAGCCTGCTCCAGCTCTCCAGGAGCAGCCCAATCCAGTTAATGCAAAGAGGATGATGGGGGCTGAAGCGTTCTCAAAGCAGACAGAATCTTTGGCAGATTACACAACCAAACATTAACAAGTTCTCCACTGAGCTTATGTAATGAGTATTTCTTCTGCAAGGCTTACACTGGGTCCAAATTTATGGAAGCTTAATAGATAGGGCAAGAGAAGTAAGCTGACAAGCATGTGCCATTGGTGTCCCAGTTTTGATTCACTCCTCAGTCAGTGTCTAGAGGTGCTAAAGCTATCTTCTTTCCTTTCTGCAAAAAATCTCATGCTTCAGACACCTCTGATCCATACCACCCATAATTTGAGACTGAAAAGAAAAAGGCAGCCAGACTTGTGGCGTGAAACGATGAAGAACAGACGCAATGGTTATTAGATGTCTTAAATTAAATATTTGCAAGGATTCATGTCTTGTTTAGCCTGAGTCATGTTAGAATATGTAATTTCTCAATAAACAGATGAGTGTCTTAAGCAGCATGTATTGGTTATCCTGTGCTGAACTTAAAAATTCCTTTGTCTTTTTAATTTTTTCTTTGCATCCTGGGTATCTTTTTGATAAAAAGTGTACTGTAATGCTGCATTCCGACAAAATATCTTGGTTCTAAATCTCAGCTTTCAACAGTAAGGAAAAAAATTAAAAAGTCATAGTAATTTCTTTCTAGACCTCATCTTTCCATGCTCACTGTTTTCCTCCTTTTAAATATCTTAGTCTGAAATTCCCTGAAGTACAGTGGAAAAAATGCAAATTCTATCACACTTCCACAAGTAGAATACCAAAAAGTTTCCATTTTGGACTTTATACAGACACAGGCCTACAAACAAAATCAACACAAGCTTTCCATTAGTCATTGACAGGATCAAGTCTTAGCTTTCACCAAAACAAAATACTTAATGAACTGGAATAAAATAAAAAGAGGAGAAAATAACATATTAATGTTACCAAAACTTTTTTCCACCAAAATATTTTTTTTCATTTGACTGTAACTGATATTTTTAAAGCTACTTTTGCAGTCTTCTTCCAACATGGCTGAACTTCCACTATGTATGGGATGTTAACAGGTATTGCAAAAGGGATTTGGATTTTTTATTTCACTCTCCATCTCCCATTCAAGATCAGCCAAGTCCTCATGCTATATATATAAGATTTCTAAAGGTTTTCTAAAGTCTGCAAGTTTGGTATTTTTCCTGCAGTTACAGAACACAGCCCTGGATTGATGCCTAGAATAGATCCAGAATATGTATCTTTCATCATGCTTTGTGTCATGTGCTATTGGTTATAGAGCTTGCAATTGTTATCCAGCTGGATTAGTGCCTTAACCATACCTTTGCTATTCAAAGAGAAGGTTTAAAATGAACAAAATCTTTGCTCTCCTACAATAGTCCAGTGAGAACGTCAGCATGACAGAGCAAGCTGGGAATCTTAAGAGAAGATCTTGAGATTACTGTAAGTTCTGTTCGTCACTATACTTGTTTATTACCATGGAATACTTTATAGCCATTAATTTCTCTAGGCACTGGTTTGTTCTCTGTTTAAAAATAAGGTGATATTAACGTGAAACTTTTTTCAGTTTTTTTCCCTTGAATATGCTGAGTTTTCAAATGACAGGTGTCCACAGATGAAACAATGGAAGGAGAACACAATACATAGGGAATAACACTGCCAAAAGACAAAGAATCCTTAAAAAAAAAAAAAAAAATTCATACCAATTGTTTGCTGCCACAACACTGGAAGCATTCGATGCAAAAAGCTTATAATGCTGTTATGCACAGATCTTCCTCTGTCCCTGGAAAGACACTACACAGGAGAAAAGAGCTCCTAATGAAAAGAGAAATTATTTCTCAAAAGCCACACAAAAGATCAATATCAGGATTAGGAAAACATTTAGATCTTTCATTGGGCACATGTCTTTTCCAGAGGACAATACCTATCTGTACCTTCTCACATCTACTGCAGAATTAACTGGCACCAAGCACATTTCTGAAAAGCTAAGGAAACATGCAGATAGATGTTTACTTGAAAATATACAACCATAAAAATGGAAAGTTAGAAGTCTTTTTTTAAGCTTTAATTGTTTTTCATATCGAGGTATACACTGAAAGCAAATATACAGTTCTACTTTGTCATGGCAAGCATGTCTGTTAAAATGCTCAACAGAATTTGAAACTTCGTATATTCCTTCAAAAACTGACATTAACGGAGCTTTGTAACTGAAGTGTTAAAATGTCAGAAAGAAGTCCTGAAACCCAAAATCACGCATGTCAGCCCTGCCCTTCTCTGCAGTAACCTGCATGTACTGCTGAGTGGATGCTGAAATATATCTTTTCCTCTATAACTTTGCAATAGCAAGTTTCCTGTATTAAATTTACTTTGTATCTTAAAAGTTTAAAAGTTGAATGATTGCCTATTAAAGTCAATACTATAGAATCTCAGCTTCTATGGAGAAGGAAATATTAAAGGCATGTGTTCAGTACACAACCAACTCAAATATGAGCACTGTAATGACATTAGAGATTACCTTTTTATCATTCAAATTTTTTCTGAGAATCTGTAAGGGAAAGAGGTGATTTTATAAAAGACATAATTATAGCTGCTTTTGAAGACAGTTGTGATCACAATCTACTAAGAGGATGGATAAGTATTTGACTATGGGACTAGAATTTTAACAGAAGTGACAAACCTATCTGAAAACAATAGCTTTTCCATTGGACAACATCAAAAAACTGCTATGCTTTTCCATTGTGGCTTATCTCTGTCACTGCCCACCGATAGCACTTTAAAATTTATCCTCTAAACAATCATTAAAACTTGAATAATATGTGTGCATAGTTATTAACCACTAAGATAAATTAAGGAAACTTTTGTTTAAGGCTGGAAAAAGCAAAAAAAAATTGTTTGGTTATTTGACCATAATTCAGGGAATTCTATGGAGTAATGCCAATATCCCACTCACAACATTTGACACTTGTAGCCTCTCATGAGTTCACTCAATCTACTCACTTCTGCAGGCACTGTGCCTCTTTATGATTCCTTGACCATGGTGCAATCTCTCCTGGGTGCTTGACTCCCACACAATGTCACTGCACCATTTAGTGAGATAAATGCTTGCATCTACTTATTCTGAGACAGGAACCTCATCAGGAGGGGAGGAAATAATTCAAGTGTCCAAACACTGGCAATTTCATAATTTCATTTGTTTCTTAAAGCTCTGTTTCTTTCCACACAAGGTCCATACCATTTAAAAAGAAAGACAGTTTGGATAACCTGTGTAAGTCTACCAAATAGGAACAGACTGGTAAAAAAGCACTGAAAATAACATATCTATACCAAGTGTTCTCTAAGACAAATTTAAAAGTCTTCACGTATGAGTCTTGCTTAAAGCTCCGTAAGAAAAATCCACAACCCCTCATGTAAGGAAAAGCAAACTGCTACATGACCTAAGATCACAAAATTGGATGATTTTTTTTCCCCTCAAACTTAATAAGTGAACTAGGATAAAATTGACCTTTGGTCAATGATCATATCTGAGAAATTTCAGCTGTGAAGGTGAAAGTTTGACAAAGTCAAAAATAGCTGAAAAGGACAGTAAGGAAACATTTAAAAACCCTATAAATGTCACTATGCTCTCCATCTGGAATACCACTGCTAGTACTTTTACAATGCAGTACAGACAGCAGACTAAGGTGATCAATGGAACAACAATCTGTCTTAAAATCTGTCTTAAAAAAGAGGAAAAGTATCATGAAGATTAAAGATGAGCTCATGGATCATCCAGAAGACCACCTGCGGCAGAGGAAGACAAAGAAGAAAAGAAAGTCAGTTTTAGCCAACTTCAGTTTCGTACTAGACTGACCCTTGAACCACTAAGTCATCAGTTTCCAAACACCCAGTTTTACTGGCCAATTACTCAGCAGAACATGACATGATCAATGATCTGAAAGTTTTCAGCTGGTTGTATTGATCAAATATATAAACAAAACACAACTGTCAGCTGCTTTGAGTTTACTGCTGATGAAGTGATGTTTAAAACAATTAATGAATTAATGCTAAAACACAGATGAAAAAAAACTTACCTGATATAAAAGAGCAAAAATGTTTACTACTCAATTAATTTTCCTTATAATTGATTTTTTTAATTGTTTGACCGGCAAAACAGAAGTGTGAGCTATAATTACTAGCTACATATATTAGCTTTCTTTTTTTTCTGTTAATTATTTCTAAAGTGAAGGAACCAGGATTGCTGGTACTGCCAAGCTATTTTCAAATTATTGGTGCTAAAAAAATAAATATCAGAAAATGCAAATTATTACAAAATGTGAAGGTTGATTACTTTTTGTAAAAAAACAGGCAGATGAGCAAATGCTATGAAATGCTGAGGCAGGGCTGGGGCACACAAAGGAGTTATGGTAAACTAATGAGCTTCCAGGTGTCAGCTGAGCTTGGGTAGCTAGTAATATTTGCACTCTTAGCCTGGAGCAAATCTGAAGCAAAAGGTGTTGGATAAATCTTCAGAGAAAGCACCCTCTGTTAACAGGACCAGCCCTAAACAAGAGTCAAAGTTTGCAAAGGCACACCACTCTATGAAGAACAACTTACTTTACTCCTCCTTGACCTACTCTGAAAATAGGAACAGTTTCAACTTTTAAAGGCAGTAATTTAATTCCCTTCTGACAGCAACAGAATGATCCAGGACTCAGTACTATCTTGCCTTTTCAGAAGAAGTGTCTATAAAACAGGGGTTGCTTTCAAAAAGAGACTTGGAGTCAAATTCATTATTGGTCTCCTGGAAAATGTAATTTATGTCTTGCTTAGCCAGGTAAGATGGGAGGCATTCTAGCTGTTAGAAAATAAGGAGCTGAGTTAAAGAAAATGGAAGAGGAAAGAATTAAGCATGAAAAGAATACTATTTAAGGAAAGGGTGAAAACTGAGAGATTAATTTACTGTTACTTCCATTTTATCTCTTGTAAGTACATTTTTTAATTCTTTAAATCGAAGTTCTTCTGCTCTATGTGTATTGCCATTATTTCCCCAGAATTGAAAATGTCTGTTTTGTTCAGCAAGTGCATGTTAGAAATCTTGCACTATTAAAAGATGGTGCCAATGTTAACTATTATACAAGGATTAAATCTTAACTAAGTAGTATTAAAAAGTGACTCTATAAACCTCTAGGTTATTGGTACTTAAAGATTTTTCAGAGAAAAGAAGACCAATATGAGGGATTAATAGTTAAGGTTATGCAAAATCCACTTAATCAGCATGGCTAATTTTAGCTTTGACTAAAGCTGCTGGCAACTATGTGTATTTTGCTTTGGGGCTTTACTTTTGAAGAGAGTGATGAATACATTTTTGAGGTAAATTTATCTTAACTGAAAGTCTACCTAATGCTCTTTAATTGCTGAAAAAATTATTTTAATAGCATTTGCAGTTAGGAAAGGAAGAAGATCTTCAGCGGTGCATCTTTAAGACCCTAAAATAAGTATTTTATTTTCACATTTATATAATATACTGCTTGGCTATAAAACAGGTGAATTTTATAAACAATACAGTCATCAACATGGGCATTTTTAATGAAGAAATAATTGTTCTCCTGATAGTACATACTCTATTCAGAAAAGAGCCTAGGAAAATTGGAGCATACTCCGAAGATAGAAATACAATGACTTGCCAAACTATCTAGGGCACAAATGCTGAGAATGAGGGTCTTTCATCGACAAATGCTACCTAAGCAAGGCAGATGCACAGTGTCAGCTCAAGCAGCCCAGGCATTTTAAAACAGAAATAAAAACTTGCTAATACTTACAGCGCTTTTACCTGGCTCCAAAATCACAAAGGATTAGATCATTCAACATGAAGTGGATTAAATGTGGTTATGTTCTTAGCTTAAACCAAACTGTATGAATGCAAACTCTATGCTTCCTGTTCTGTGACAGTCAGATAAAATCTGACCGCATTGTAAACTGGTGGGGTAAGGTGTTTAGAAAGCAAGGGCTGAGCATTTGGTGAACTCAACTTCATAAGGTTGTCAAAATCTTGTGGGAGGAACTACCCTTTATATTACAAAAATGAAGAGCCATGGTCATAATTCCATAGTGGATGATAAAGGGCTTTATCTAGTGGAAAAAGTGGGTAAACCTAGTAAAATTAGACTATTGATTTACAGATATGTGAAATTTGGATAAGTATGCTAGCATACTGTAATTATTCACACAAACAAGGTAATGTTACGTTAAAGCATATGGCAAGATCCTAGCATACTAGTATAGAATAATTTAATTTACCATAAATTGGTCTTTTTAGGTACTTTTAATACTACTTTTTTTTCCGCGTCATGAATGAATTAATTAATTTAAATCCATGCAGCTTTGCTTCCCTACACCTGCTGTCATGGCCTGAGAAGGTCATCCCACCTTCCCCTTTCTCTTAGGATTTTCATGGTACTTTTTCAGTGGAACCAGTTTATCAGCTAGGATCGTAAGGCATGATATACTGGAATAGATTCAGTGCATCCGACTATGTGAGTATTCTGTGTGTGGCAATGACCAGCATTTTCAGAAGAAAGCACATGAACTCCCATTGAGCAAATGATCTTTCTCTCACCCTATGCTAATGGCTGGAGAAGGTTTAGGCACTTTGTACCAAAGCTGACAACTGCATGTAATAAAATCAGTTCACTCTATCTAAATTTAGGCAAAGTGAGTAACTGAACAAAAGGCACTTGGGGGAAACACAGAATCTCAACCTGTCAGGAGTGATGCTTTTCCTTCCAGTAGAAAATTTATTCTGTAATGAAAGTTGTGATTAGCTCTGTGTACTTACAGAGGTTGAGTTTCAGCTAAGTAGTTGATGTGCTGATAGCACTGTTATTTTGATAGCAATTGTGCAATTGACTAAAGACTTACATAAACATTTGGGTGGCAAGTTTGTGCTGATGTTGGTGCTGCCATGACCACATCGCTATACACAGCTGTGTTATGAATTGCCTCTCCTACACGCAGTATCTGCAAAGGCTAGTGTTATAGGGTTTTTTTCAGTGCATGTCTTGGATATATGTCCCCCCGTGGCCATGTTAGAAAACCTGCCTTCCAGATTGCAAATGGCAGTTAGATTGACTAGACTCAATGAAACTGAGATAATACATACTCTACTATTTCCCTTGGTTAAATGTCATCCAGTAATACAGTTCTGCCTTTTAAAAATCTTCCTGCTGCTTCCATCTAGTCTTACTCAGATATTGTCTTTGATTCTTGGTTTAGATAATTGCATGGTGGACCACTGCATGGTATTCTTTGCTACACCTCAGAAGAAGCTATACCTCTTTGATTGGAACTAAATTGTTGGTTGAGATTTGTCGGAGGTATGTCTTTGAAAATGAATTATGCTAATAGTTCGGTTAAGAATCTTCAAAGTTTTAACTTTTCTGTTTTTCATTGTAGACTAGCACTTGGAGAACAGTGACTACAAGCAATAAGGATCTGAGCCTGAAATTTCCTATACAGCTTTTTCCTTTTTTCTTCCTTCCTCTTCCTTCCTCTTCCTTCCTCTTCCTTCCTCTTCCTTCCTCTTCCTTCCTCTTCCTTCTTCTTCCTTCCTCTTCCTTTTTTTTCTTTATTTTTCTTTTTTTTCCTTTTTTTTGGAAGGCATTCAAAAAGGGCATATGTATCTTATCATTTGTTATCTTAAGCATTCTTTCTTACATTTATGTGACCAAATGAATTTCTGTGGGGTAGATCTGAAAACAGCTTTAAAACTTTGAGAACTACTTATCTATATGTGTTTCTACATAGACGTTTATATTACAGCTTCTCAATTAAAAAAGGAAAAAATTACCCTTCCATAGACCTCCCTATATCAGAGGCTATAAGGTTTTTTTTTAAGTGAAAGTATTGTTACTTATGAATAAATTTGTTTAGGTATGCTATAACAAATGGTTTTCGTTTTAGAGTAGAAGTATCTATAGCCATTATAACTCACAACAAAGAATTGTAAACTTTGGAGGTTATGTAAATCTCTGTATTCTTCACTGTGCTGCTTCAAAATACCAATGTTTTAAAAAGGCTGACAACTACCTGGAATGTAAAAATTGGGACATTAGATAGGGTGTACTATTCCCAGCAACTCTGGAAAACATGCCTAGCACATTACTTCCTCTGAAAGAAGAGGCAGTGGTGTGTGGGCTTCTTAAAATGCCCTTACGGCCTGCTGAGAGTAACTTCAAAGATCTCATGTCTTCTGTTTTCACACTGCATCAACTCCAGCCATGTGGGCTTTCAATAGCAGCAGCTCCACAGTCACTCTTGCTTACTGTCTATTCCACCCATCATAAGCAAAATTTCCCTTCTGTACATTGCATGTACCCTTTATTTTCTTCTCAGCAAGCAGTATTTGCAATCTAATATGTATTTGTATGCTGTTAAAGGTTGCTGTCATTCTTTTCTATGAACATGTCTACATAGAAATTGAGTTACAAGGGGAAAAAACCCTCAATCCTTCCATTTTAATTATGTATTTTAAACTCTTAAATTTATCCTAAGACAATATTGTGATTGTACTAGTACACACATTTGAGGCAGAATTCATTATGAGGGATAACAAAGTTACCTTCATCTTTACATCTTTACATGTGATATTTTCCCTGGAAAAAACCCAGTGAAGTGATTTTCTACTATTTAAACTATAAGCTCATAACTTTTTAACCCAAATCAATCTAATGATATTGTATCCTTGCCCTTTTTAAAATTAACTATTCAAGTTGTGTGGTACTTGACTGAAATGAGAAGGCTCACTGCTTATGAGTACAAAGCCATTCCTGGGAAAGTCAGAAGCAATTTTGCATTTGTTTTAACTTTAATGCAATCTGGATTACATTAAGGGTGTAGAAATGACCACGGAAAAAGTTTTACTGACGAGGATTTTATTTGTGGCATATATATATATATGTATATTCATTATGCTTTAAAATAAACACTACTGAAGTCTATGTGCAGACAAAATCAACTCTTTAACAATTAATAGTATTTGCTTTTTCTTGTATAAAACACTTTGTTCATTGCATCTGCTACTCTCTGTGCTCTGCATTTCAGTCTTTTTTTTTTTATCAACTGATATCTCCTTTCAACATTATATTTTTATTCTAAAACTAAAATACATTTGTTGTGTTTTATTGTCAGATTTGATTAGCTTACCTGCTGTCCAGGCATGTGCTGCCCTTTTTAACTTGGTTAGGTTGTCTCATAAGAATCTGCAAAACTAACTTGATAATCATCCTTTAAAACTTCTAAAAATGTTCCTTTCCTCTAATTGCAATGAGAAGTCTTGACAATGATGAGGTAGCTGATGTTCCTGCTACAATTGCTGTCTGTAAGTCTTACGAAGAGCCTCTCATTGATATCTTGGGATCTCATATCTCTATCACCTACTGCCTCTTAGCACATCAGCTTTTGGGACAAGAACAAGTTTCTGTATTCTTAAAAGCCAAAACATTCTCTTAGTTTTCAAAAAACATAGGTAGCCATACCTGCCAGCAGCATGACTATTTTCTGTGGTAAAAACAAATGAATAATCATAAGAATCTTTATTAGCTTTTATAAAGAAAACAGAGCAAAAGATGCCAAAGACATGTAGTGCCAGTAGACATCTTTTTTCACTCAGTCAAAACAAAAACACATAAACATTTTATGAATCCTGAGATTTTAGATGAATGGACAAAAATACCAGTCAACAGAAGCAACGTCAATAAATAAATTTGAGATAATCCTGCAGCAACCAAAGCTCTATTTAGATATGCTCTGGAATATTTAATATATCTAAATAAAGCAACTCAGCTGTGTAGCAGAAAACTGATGCTGATGTAAGCTATTCTGGTGCTGGCATAGAACCAAAATGGCTGTCATTTTTGCTGGTCTGCTCAGTTTCTTTATTTAGGTGTTTCTTACATGAGATGCTGTTTTATGGGTTTGTTTTTTTTTTACTTAAAAAAAGAAAAAAAAATCCCTTCATGTCTAAACTGAGCTGTGTAAGATGTTTGATCGTGCAAAGTGTTTTTGATCTACTCCCAGCTATCAGCTCAACTGGAAAAGTTTTTCAGTGTTTGATTCATTTACCTGTGTGTTCATTTTGTGCTGGTTCTATTTATTCCAACTAAGCTTCTTTTTGAGAATGCCATGTGCAACCAGGATCAGTGTTTTACTAATATTAAGAAATTCTGTCTACCACTTTTGCTTTGTGCATTCATTATTTCATCGAAGAAACCAATTAGTTTGGTCTCACTTGATTTATGCTTTTTACAAATGTGTTACCGATTTATCACTGCGTTTTCTTCAACCTGTTTACATACTGATTGCTCTTGCTTTACTAATTGTTCTGGTTATTTGTCAGATATTGAAGTTAAATTTAGTGGCCTATAATTCTTCTTCATTTTTCCTCAACCCTCACTTATTCTTTTCTTTTAAATTGTTATATAATTTTAGCCTCCTCTTGGTTTCCAGAGGCAAAGAAACACAGATGGATATTTAACTGGGCAGTAAGTAATAGCACAACTAATAAAACTCAGTTCGATTAACGAATGACTTAATGGGCAAAGGAGAAAGCTCTGCTTAAACAGGACTAGCAAAGTGCCTTCCACCCTTGGCTCACAAGACCATATCCTCTCTTAATTCCTGTACTTCTTGTTTTCTGTGAATGTGTATTTCTTCAAGGTGTGAGGGACAGTGAAGTAAAATGTTGTCAGTTGTCTGTTTAGTATTTTCAGATATGAATCAGCTGAGATTAAAGTTCACTGCTTCAGCCAAACTAGAAATAGGACTACAACATCAGTGCTAAGGCTTTATAGCAAGAAATAGATGGCAAGAGCCAAAAGTTATGTAACCTCTGGCTTTATGTGAGTGCCATGGTTTAACCCTGCTCACCACCTAAGGCCCACACAGCTGCTTGCTCAATGACCTGGTGGAAGATGGGGGAGAAAACTGGAAAGGTAAAAGAGAAACCTCATGGGTTGAGATAAAGACAGTTTAATGGAAAAGCTGCGCACCCAAAAAAAGGAATTCATTCACCACTTCCCAAGGAATTAATTCGCCACTTGTCATGGGCAGACAGGTGTTTAAACATCTCCAGGAGAGCAGGGCTCCATCAAACACTGGCT
Organism: Melanocharis versteri; assembly: GCA_013397845.1. Lineage (NCBI taxonomy): Eukaryota > Metazoa > Chordata > Aves > Passeriformes > Melanocharitidae > Melanocharis > Melanocharis versteri. The sequence goes on along the minus strand of VZTG01004578.1, from coordinate 257,008 downwards.
ATCGCTCCAAATGTGCCCTGCTTCCGTCTTCTCCCCCCCCGCTGTACATGCTGAGCGTGATGCCACAGGATATGGAATACCCCTTGGGTCAGTTGGGGTCAGCTGTCCTGGCCATGTCTCCTCCCCCCGATTCCTTGTGCACCCCAGCCTCCTCACTGGTGGAGTGGAGTAAGAAGAAAAGGCCTTGATGCTGTGTAAGGATAGCTCAGGAATTGCTAAAACATCCCTGTGTTTTCAATACAGGTATATCTGGGCATGGTGTTTAGATAGCACAAAGAACTGAAGGTAGATCTATAAACCAACAAACAGTTCAGTGGGTTCCTGATTCTCAATGTGCAGTCGCAGGAAAACAAAACACAGTAATTGGAAATAATGGTAAATAGGAACAAAGAAGTTATATAGCATTGATGAGGCTAGTATTGGAATACTGTACACAGTTTTGGCAACTGTTTTTTGTGGGGGGGAGGGGTTGAGGAACTGGAGGGAGTAAAGAAGAGATCCATAGAAGGGAAGATCTTTGTATGACAGAGATAGTTTGGTTTTAAAAAGACTGAGAGGTGATATGATTTCAGTGTATTGATCCAATTCCTGTGCGTTAGCTAAAGTGTGCTGAATAATGCCTTTATACTAGTTTTTAAAAATAGCATAACTGATTTTTAAAACTAAAGGTGAACAGTCACTGGAAGTAGATTACTAAAAGAAGCAATGAATTCTCTAGCTCTGGATGTTCTCAGAAATATCTTTCTAGAGAGCTTGAATCAGTTATAATCTACTGAGTTCAATATGGACCTGTGATTGTTTCTTATATGTTAGACTATATGATTGAACAGTTTTTCCTGACATTAATTTCAAGGATTATTGACCCTTTCTCCAATGAAATATCTCAGTTCTCTTACCAAAACACTCTGATGACAATTATTGCTCATAGCTATGCAGTCTTCATAAAGGTCTACATGCAGCGTTATTGCAGCTTCTCACATTCGTTGCAGAGGACGACAAGGCACAGAGTCACTTTTAGATCATCACTGTGGGGATCATGATTCATTTAAACAAGAAAAGTATTTTAAGAATTTTCAATGTGACATCAATTCCTCAGAGTTGGTCATTTTGCAAACTAGAAAATCCAAATCTCACAGACAAATTTTAACTCACTGGTTTTAATGAACTGCTGAATGTCGGTTCCTTCAGCCAATAGGGATTGCTTTTCCTACACAAATATGTGATATTTTATTATCTTTATTATCTCCAGATAATGCTAATTACACTGGAAGAAAATGGGAGAGAATCTTTAATATTGCTATTAGCAGAGAAGCTTGGCAGAATGTGATTCACAGGTATTCAGAGCACCTAGTAACTAGATTCTAAATGAAAAAAACTCAGTCTTTAACACTAATTCTAATGGAAAAATATGAAACAAAGATCAGATCTGCTGGGAAAATAGACAACCTTTTAAATTAATGTTCCCTGAGCCACAATTAATTTAGATTTAATAGGACAGTTAGTGTATGTTATATTAATATTGATTATTAAACACTCACCAAGGATTAAAAGCTATGTAATAGATTCATAACAGTGAAATTGATATGGGCCTATTGCATCGCCATAATACTCTGCAAATATGTTTTAGTATGTAGCTGCTATTTGTTTAATATATAATAACTGTTTAATGAAGTCTAAATTAAATACTTGAATCTCAATTGCCTGAGAAGTACAAAAGACAATTTGAAATATGTTTACTATGCTGTGTTATCATGATAAAATCATTGTTTTGAAAAAAACAAAAAAGGCAAGCAATCTGAGGGGCCTGCTTGAACAAAAAGTTTTCCCTGGATAGTTTTACTGCCAAAACTCCCATGGAAGTGCCTAGATGTCAGGATGATAAAGTACTCAAAGAGCAGGATCCAGAAATTTTGCTGATGTTGACATCAAAATGCATTGTTTTCTCCATTTCCTTCTGTCTTGGGAAGAAAACCTTTAATGATGTATTAATTCCTATTTATTATTATGCTTCCTAGTGTTCCATTTTTTATGCCTGGTGATTGTTTACCAGAACTGTGAGTAATCCTCTGGATAAAATGTACTGGGAGAAAAGATCAGTACAAGTCTCATTGCAGATTGTTTAGACCGTGGTTTTATTTAGAAATAGAGGGTGCCACAGAGATCACTTCTTTAATGATATAGCTCTGCAACCACACAGGCAGCTATAACCTACTGCTGTGGCTCCACCTGCTGAAAGGTAGGGGTTTGAGTTCTGAAGGAGTGCCACAGTAAGGCACGGCACTTCTCCCATCCACTGACTGCTTTTTCTGCATCTCTGCATGGCACAGCTGTGCCCTGGGTCTGTGTGCCATACACAGTGTACATGCATCTCGGGTACTCGACAGCAAGGATCCCAAACTCTGTTCCAAAGGTGACATCTTACTTATTGTCACCAATGTGCCTGTAACTCCTGCTCCATCGCTGTGGGTACACCTAGGAGTCCAGGGGAGCTTGCTATCGTCCTCCCTTTCTGCTTTTCTGACTATTGCCCAGGCCTGGCTCAGTCCTGCAGGATATTGTCTGAGCTACAGTCCTGTATCAGTGTGAGACTCAGTTGTCACTTGCCTCCGGCCAGTGTAGTCTTTTTTATTTTTGTTATCACATTAGCCTTTTCCCTCCTGTTTTTCCATCTAAATTTTCTGCCTGAGTTCGAGATATCATGCAGGGAAGAAAAAGAGAATCTTTTGCTTCAGGCAACGTTATACAGCCAATAAATTTGGGACTTTTCTAGAGTTAATGTTCTGTAAAATCTAAGGTGAAAAGATTTGGGAATGAAGGAAATACTTCAAAGTATTCCTCTTAAGGAAGTTTAACTTCTGAACTGTTTGAACTGCTTAAGCATCCGACAGCTTTTCTTTCATATGCATTGTTCACACAACAGTGCAAATCCCCATCTATCTACCTACACATAATCACCAGCACCACCTTAGAACACCATCACCTTCTTTTAAGCCATAAGCACTGCTGTGTTAGTAATGAAGTAGTCCAGGTTTTGTTTTCCATTATAATTTTTCCCCACAAATCTTAGTGTTTGAAACCTACTTACATTATAACATCTGTTGAAGCATATAACAAAGTATGACAAGGAGGAGAAGGAAAACTGTTTTATTTCCATTTTTATTAGTAGATCATTGCTTGGAAGCCTGTGAGTACATTAATGCTGAGTAATGCGCCTAACAGATGAAAATATTTCCAAATTAAAAAGGGGCTGGAATGACAGTTACACATTTTAGAAAATTTTTAATGCTAGGTTTTATGAAAACTATATTTATCTCTTCCTCTTCCATACAAATATGAATTTTTATAGCTTTATCTTTTTTTTGGTGAGAAATCATCTAAGATATATAGAAAGTCAAAATGTTTCAAAATTATATGAAACAATTATTTGAAGCCTAAATACACAAAAAGTGGTGATGGAATTTTTATGTTAAAAAGAAACCTTGTACAACATATTTTACATATTTTTGAGCCGTTCACATTGCTTTCTAAAATTTAGTGTATTTCAAAATCAGTGTACCATCTTCACTTATAGGCTAAAACAGCAGAAAAGGAGTGAGATCCCTATATGAGTCTGCTGAATCCACACAGAACGGGTTTTTTCCTTCAATGAAAATCAAGCATGAAAATATTCAAGGACTGACTGTCCTTTCTGCAGAAGTGAATCTGGTGGTATTTCAAGTTTAAATACACTAAATTTCAGTGTCTAATTCTAGCTTAATTTGGGATTTATTGATAACTAAACCCAGAGATCTCTAAATACAGCAGCTTGGAGAGCATTCTCCTTTTAAGCATTTCCAAAAAGTTTTCCATACGAAGTATACAAACTAAGTCAATGAATGTTTGGTATTCTGCCAAAGTATTCGTGAAATATGTCTGCTTAAAGAACAACCAGGTAAAGGGAAATAATGTTTCTCGTCAGACTCCCAGTGGAGGCTAAAAACTCCATTTTCCCCCTTATACTACTAAAACCGAAGGTCTCTGGCCCTTGACTGCTGTAAACTGGGGAGAGGGACTTGCAGAGAATATCTCTGTGTCTGAGAACAAATAGAGAATGTCCAGCATGAAAAACATTAGCCAAGCATCTGGGAATACCTGTGTATTTCACACAGCAGAGCCTGGGGTAACTCAGTAAACTGGCAGACAGAGGCAGGGGTGCAGTACCACAACCAGCAGCTGTGTAAGAAGTAGTTGGACAAAGGTGACTCTGTGCCTGCCTAGATTTAGTGATTACCAACAGCAAGCCAGCATGTGTCAGCAGTTATCATCACCTCTCTGTACTTGGAATATCAAATGACTACAGTACTGCAGACAGAGCTGAGGGCAACCAAATGCTTCCTCTTTCTTGACAATTGCTGTAGCAAACAAAACATAACTGATGATGTCCGAATCCATGAAATGTGGTTGGTAAAAAAACTCTGTGGCAGTGAGGAAAAAAAGCCATAAGATATGAAGGTAGAGGTAGCCTGGGAGTCCCTTGAGAGGAGAATTAGGGAGCAACCATTTCAGTGAAGGTGGTGATAGCCCAGGAAAATGTGCAGGGATGTAAAATAATGGATGATAAAAGAAAAGGACAGGAGTAAGCAAAGAAAAGAGTATGAATGAAAGATAGACATAATGTAAAAGTTCCTATTTATCTCTCTGACCTGAGGACAAATGAAGAACTTGAAATGCTGCGAAAGCTACCTCTGTTTACACATAAACACCGATAAGAATTTAGTTGCCTTCCTCGCTTTCCCATACCCTTCTTCTTATACATACTGGATACAAAAAGTTAGAGTAATTAGAAGACTACAAAGAAGGGAGGAAAATTTGTCCATTTCTGTGGTTTCCCTTCCCTTCATAAAATTTGCGACTTGTACATTCACTTTAAATTACTTTTCAAAATTGAATGTACTAATGGCAAATTTTATGAAGGGAAGGGAAACCACAGAAAAGGAAAAAATATGCTTGTTGGCAATCCGGAAGCAAAGCGCATTCAAAAAAGTTCAAGTTACATGGCTCACTGCAAAGAAAGCATCACCAGCACCAACAACATTACCAACACTGGCAGAGAATGAGGGGATTGAGGGAAAGAAAGTTCGGAGATTTTTCAGTGCAGAAAAAGAAGTAAGAATTGCAGAAAGAAGTGGTATTTTAAAGTAGCTGGTACCCCAGCTATAGCCAGTAAGTTTTGGGAACAACTTGCTTCCTTTTTTGCATCTACATCAGCTAGTATAATAAAAGACATTTCCTCCCCCTACAAACCTTGTCTTTCTTGAAGTTATATAGGATGGCTTACTTTGCTGCCCAGGTGAGAGGTTTCACTTTCTTCCCTTGTGCGCCCCTGCTTCAGCTCTGAAATTCTTTTAACTCTTTCCTGCGTTGACTCAACTCAATAACCTGGCAGAAAACTAAACACACAAAAAAGTTAGCTTTGTTGTTGAGTTGAATCAGTTTGTTGAACAATCAGGTAATTACAGCAGGTGGAGCAAGAGTGAGGGCATATAACCAAAAGGTAAAGAGGCTGTTGGGAAGGTAGGAGCAACAGGACTTTCTGGTTTTTGAAGCACGTATACTATGTAGATTTGTTCTTATATCCTTAGACCACTACAACTACAATAAAAGTAGTGACCTAATAAACTCGACAAAGGTATATTACAGTTCAAAAAAACCCCAAACCCACACATGAAATTTGTTAAGTGACTCCTGTGGGACATATGTTTTGGATTAAGGGCTTTCCTGAGTCAATGTAAGAAAAGACATTTTCAAATATTTGGCAGAGAATGGAAGTTGCAGTAATTTGCATGAAAGAGGAAAGATGAAGGGAGAAGCATAAGCCTTCAAGAAGAGACTTGTGCTTGAAGTCTTCAAGCTTTTTTGAAAACAGGTGAGGAACAGTGGAATAAGATTCACTGCAGAAGCAGGAAAACTAAGAAGAAAAATCAACAGAGAGCAAGACTTGTAGGTTTCTGTGGACGTGCAGTCCTAAGAATTTTCTCCTTCTCATGAACCGTGTAGGAAAACAAAGATAAACTGGAACATTTTTACTCTCTTTCTAATCTTACGTTTTGCTAACTGGAGCTGTAAGGCTTCAGCCAATCCCCCTGAGGGGTGGCACGACACTGTCCAATCACTATTATGTATATATCTCTGTATAAAAGTTAGAATCCAAATAAAATCTGTCACATTTCTGCTTTCTACGGCTTGGTGTGGATCTGCTCTCCTTACTGCCGCTCACAGCGACAGGTTTCCATAGTAGCAGTTTAAACAGAGGCATGATTTAAAATTGTAGTTTTGCAACTGGCATCCATAGTTAGATATCTTAGTAGGGGTAGTTTCAGCAGAGATGAAAGAACAGAGCAAATAGTTCAGAAACATCAAGGGCAAGTAACACACAAATCTGTACATTAGAAGGAAAGGAATTGGACACGACATTAAGATGAAAAGCAGTAGCAAGAAATTTGTCTCTCCAGGACTTTAGGAAAATGGAGAATTACAATGGGCTGTGATCACAGGCACCAGAAACAACAGTTCACCACTTCCATCATCAACTTCAGATTGTGTGACCATGTGTATCATCTCACTGATACAACTGATCAAAACATGCACTGCCACAAACACGAGACAAGGTAGAGAAGCAAGTATCTTGAGAAAAACACAAAAATGTTTCTTTCAGCAGCACTGAAGTGCAATCTTGATTAGCTATGCTGAAACTGTAGTGATGCCAAACCAAAATTCTGGTTGGATCAATAGTCTAAATTGGCACACACTGCCCCCCCCTACGAGAAGAGCCAGTTTTACGCCCTATCTCCATGCTGATCCATCACCCAGCAGAAACTTTTTATGTGGCTATGCAGAGAATTGGGTCATGTTATTGATGTAGGTACAGGTTCTGGGAAGAAGGTAGCAAAAGGAAAGAACTGTTTAACCCAACACTACTTCTGAGGGAAAACGTATCTTGGGCCAGGGTTTGATATAGTTAATCTAGCTTTACAACTCGTAGTGCCAGATCAAACATGATAAGCTTCTATGATACAAAGCACTTATCCAATGCAAATTAACACGGCAGTTTGAATTTGTTTAAAACAGAGCCCAAAATGGAAGAATTAGCTGTACACTGGTAAATTTCATGCTAATTAGATCACTCTTCTCTTATAGTTAGTATACCTGCAGCATAAGAGCAAAAAGGCATTGTCAACTTTGTATTTTGTGTCCTGACCTAATTTAGCTCAAGTGTAACAGTGGCCTCACATCTCACCCAGATCAGGTTGGTCCTGTTGAGTGACTCAGTGGCACACAAACATCATATTAAAGTTCAGGGACCAGTGTCTTCTTTGCACTCACAGTCAACAATTTCAGTACTTGGAACAGGTTCCATCTTCATTTGTAAGAGGACACAGAGTCTAGGAGTAAAGGGTGATTGTGAAGTTATTACTGTAATCTTGTTCCTTTTGCTCCACTCCACAATTCCAATGGTTTGCCAGTATCTTTTGTTAGGTTACATTTAAAACTGAGTCAGTCTGAGTGTTCAGCATTATTCAAGGACATCTTAGGTTAAAGATTTTGTAAGACTCATTTTGGCAGATGTTACTGCCAATATCTAAAATGGCATTTCTGTGTAACAGCAGGTAGTTTGCAGGGTGCCATTTGCCAGTTCTCTTAAAGGATGGGGCACTGCGAGCTGTTGGTTAGTCACCAGAACTTCCTTTGGGTTCTGCAAAATCTGTCTTAAATTTTTTAAAGTAGGTCCTGCCACTTCTTGTAATTTGATTGCGAGTTAGGTAATATTCATTTTATTATCCTCACACCTACCAGAGGAAAAGGACATATTGAGAATTTCAGCTGTCATTGGCACAAAAGTGCTTGTGCCTGGCTGTCCTGGCTGCAGAGAAATGTGAGAACACGACCTAATTACACCCAGAAAAGTGGTTTCAAGTGTACCATAAAAACACACATTGTAGGTAGGTGGGTTTTTGTGTGTGTGGGTTTTTTTTAAATAGTTAAGATGCATGATATTCAAGTAACTTTTGGCTATCAAGTGGGAATAACGGGTTATCTCATTTTACAGAGACGATATGAGGAAAACTGTCTTAAAACTACTGTTTGCTTGGCGTTATGAATTTTGAAAGCAGCACCCAGGCAGGGGTTTCTCTCTCCTCCATGGAGTATGAACAGCAAGTCCCCCTTGCAAGACTAAGGAATTGGAGCAGGAGGGCAAGAGACAAGTCACGGAAGCAGAGGAGAGGGAAAGCACAGCGCTTTACGGAGGAGGACAGGGCACGCGGAGACTCACAGGGCCCCGCGGCCCAGCAGCACACGAGAGCCCCCACGCTCCATCCGCGAGGGAACGGGAAGCACAACCGCTCCCCCGGCCCGGCTCCCCCGGCCGCGGCCCCCGCCCGGCGCCGCGCATGCGCGGGACC
>VZTG01004578.1:16825-248426 GCA_013397845.1 Melanocharis versteri | reverse complement strand
GACGTGGACGGGGCGGAGGGGGAGTGGGAGCGCCGGTCTGGGGTAAAATGGGGTGAGATGGGGGGGGAGTGGAAGCGTAGGTGACTCCCCTCTACTACGGGAGAAAGCCCCGGGAGCGGATGTGCTCTTCATGTTTTCCGGTAGTTTCCCGGGATAGTAATTTTAGAAGGGGGTGAAGTGTCCCGTAACTCACCGGTGGGGAGGCACCGTCCCGTGGTGCTCCCCCCGCGCCACCGCGCACCCCGTGGAACAGCATCCCCGACTCTCCCTCCTGCATCCCTCAGTAGGCGGGCTGTTTTTGTGTGGAGGCAATCCTTGCTTATCCATTTGAATAACAAGTTTCAAACAGGATATGCAACTTAATCCAAAGTAAAAAATATGTTGCCACATACTTAGGCGTAAGTGTGCCACATGTAAAGAGAGGCTTTGCAAGTTGTTTTCCTTCCTGAGACATTACCGTGTCATACTTACTAGCAAAGTTCATATGGTTTGGATTGGAAGGGAGCTCTCAAGATCTGCTGGTCCAATCCCTCTGGCATGGGCAAGATCTTCCTCAGCACCGGATCTCATCGGTGGATGGTCCCGAAAGTGGCACCCTTGCCCATTCTGTAGAGAGGCTTATTGTGCCTGTGCTACCATGGGAAGACTCAAGTGCAACCAAGTAGTGTGCAAGAAAGTCAATGAAAAGGAACTGAAATATGGGGTCTAGTTTAAGATATTTATCTTCTTAACTGGAAATCACAGGTTTGAAAGATCTACCAGTAATCCGACATTTAAAAAGTACAGAATATACTGTCATGAGAACAACACTCTGCTGGTTTTGTGAACGCTGACAGCACTGAAACACCGAAGAAGGGTGTCCAGAAGTCTTAGTGAGGTGTGAACCCAGTAGATTTATGGACCTGGACTGGTGAGAAAAGCGAAACCAAAAAAAAAATGGGAGCTGATTAAGGCTAAAGTAGTTGTTCTTACTTGGAAGTCTGCAAGGGTTCAGGCAATATTTCTAAATTACTTGTGAGAAATTATTATAGATGTTCCTATGTGAAGTTTCTGAAGTAGAAAACAAAGGAAAAAGTAGAAGTGACAGTAGTTTGATCAACAAATCTGTTTTAGTCTTTGTTAGCCTCAAATGCTTTTCAGCTGATTAAATGTTGCAAGTATGGTATTATCCATAAAAATTTTGATATAAGTGGATGTTAGTACGGTTGATATGCTGAAGTTCACTGTGGGGTTCTTTTGGTTCAAAAAACTTGAATCACAGCTCTGATTGCTGTGAAAGACAAGCAGATACCAAACACAGCAGCCTTGCTGTGAGCGGATCTTTGTTCATCATTGCAGTGACAGAAGAATTTGGAAGAATGGTTCATCTTTCATCTTGATTTTCATACTCCTTCAATATCGACAGCATATCTACATACACTAATTAGTAGCTTTCAATTAACCAGCCTTTGAAGTTTATAACAACTTCTGAAACATTTATTTTTCTGGTTTGAACTTTTTAATAGACATAGCGAGAAACAATGTCATTTTTTATTGTTATTTGTAGGAAATCTCATAATTGTGTTGATACAATTTAATGAACATACACTTCAAAATTTTGCTTAAATATAAGGCAAGGATTGTTAAACCCAGTGACCTCCTTTTTTCAAGAGAGTGGATAGTAACTGTTGTGTTCAGGTTAAGAATCTTGCACGTTTGTTGGCTCTTGAGGCATGACTTTCCATTCTCTCAGAGGTTTTGTTTTGTTGTGGTGGGGTTTTTTTGGTTTTTTGGGGGTTTTTTGGGGGGTTTTTTGTTTGTTTGTTTGTTTTTTAACTATTGATACCAAATCCATGTTAACCTGGATAGAAAGTGTTGGTGATCTCTAGGGTTTGTTGCCAAATGCCACTTCACTTACATGTTGATTAGTAGTGCCTGGATTAATTCCTACCTAATCTCTTGCCAAAAATTGAGTTTTTCCCCCCAAGCTGATACTTAAAATTGCAGCACTTGGTGAATAGTTGTCTGATTAGAGTCAAACTGCCCTGAGTTATCTTGAATCTTGATTCTTGTGGGATTCATCTATTAAGATAAGTACTAGTTCTAGTAGATCTTTTTGGATTATTGGATCACTGCAGAGATATGTAGCTGAAAATAGATCACTGTTGTGTATATCAGCTGCATTTTAATTCAGCTAATTTTCTTTTATGTTGGCTTTATTTTGCACAGACCAGTTTTAGATACAATGACCTATATAGTTTCATATAACTTTTTTTTGATTGAGTTAGGAATGATGCAAATGAAGTAATTATATGCATTTTGGAAATACTGATTTCATCCTTATCGCTGGTCAAGCTCTTAGATTTTCAGCAGATTAGCTACTGTGCCTTTAGCATTTACCATTTGTTTTTTCCCAGTGAAATATTTTTGAGGACAGTAGTCTCTAAAAAGTGAGAAAATAAGAGAAATTGTGGAAATTAGGATAAGTGAGTAGCATCTGAGGAAGCTGGCCAGGTTCCTTCATTCTTGCACACCATTGTAGTTAGTGGTTAATGATGATACAGGTGGGGCAAGGTCACTTAATTTACAAAGTGCCTTGGGCTGTGTTTGCCACAAAACATGTTATTGTCCCAGGAATTTAGGTCAGTATAATGAGAATCTTCAGTTACAATTCAGAAAAAAAATATACTAATTTGATTTCAACCGATAAGAGATAAAGTAAGTTTGTTTCATGATTGAGAGGGAAAAGCAGACATGGTGTTTCATGATTGAGGAAGAAAAGCAGACATGGGAAGAGGAGTATTAAAGTATGGAAACATGTTTATGGGAGAGTAAGTAATGCTTAGGATTTCTGGCACTACTGTAAATTGGTCTTCCTTTATGATCCAGGTAGAACTAGCTGTTGCTCTATGGGGCACTTAGGTCAGATTCCGAGGTGAATTCAAGTTCATTTATAGCTAAGGAAGGGACTTCTTTCCTGGCATATAACAACTGTTTGGATGCCAATGAAAGGTGTATCTACATGAACACCATCGATGGCTTTGACCTTTGTGGGTTAAGCAGCCAGATGAGATGCTTTTGGTTTGAAGATACCAAAACAGGGTGAACGTAACTGTGGGTTGTCTGCCATGCTCTTTATTTCAGTAGATACTGAAGCCATAATGCACATTTAAGTGAGGAACTACTGTAGTAAAAGTCTGAGCTAAAATATCTGTTGCTGTTGTGTTTCTTGATGCAAACTCGAATGATGATGGTGGATACTTGTTTGAACTTGTTGGCTATTAGCCATTACTTGGCTTTTTGGAAGAGAATGTGTAAATCCACTGAAGACAAGCCCATGAAGCTTATTATTTGTTGGGAATATTATTTACCTGTTACATATGTTATTAGAACAGGAATCTAAGTAAATGAAGGAAAAGCATATGTATTCAGTAAAGAATTGCATTTCTGAATCAGGAGGCTTACTGCTCTGCAAACAACTTTGCTTAAGCACATATCCTCATAGGAGCATAGGAGTATCAGTGTTTGCACTTTAAAAAGTGTTAGGATTTACAAGCCAGAGCATTTGCCTGGGTTTATGTTCAGAGCTTTTCAAAGATATGCTTAGCTGGGTTGCTGTTAGGAAACATCTTGAAATGTTGCACTTTTTGTCGAACTCCTAAATAAAATCACATCAAACTATATCCATTAAGCAGCTCAAAGGCATACTTACTCGTACTTCCAAATATCTGTGCGATTTTTGTCATTCATGACAGAAATTTAAATTTCAGAAGTTTCAAAGCAAAATCTCACTGATATTGAAGGAAACCACTTGTATTTCAATGTGTGATTACATTGTAATTATCTGAGTTGTGTAATGTAAGTGTCCTCTGTGAAAGTTTGCCTCTTTTAAGTACTTTCCCATTTACTAACTTGATGGTACTCTTGATAGCTATTGGTTTGGGGTTTTTCTTTGTTGGAATAGTCAATTTTAGACTGTTAAAGTGCTCAGTACTAATAATTTGGTCAGTGATAACATTTTTGAAGGTACAAGGTGCTAATAATCCCTATTAAAACTTAAAATTTTCTTTGACCAGTGGATACACAGGCTATGCAAAATGCATCTTACTTATGAACACAAGGCAGTACAGAGATAGTACCTGAGAACTCTAGCCACAGTGTAGTAATTCACAAGTACATGTACATGCCTTTTTATCAGTGACATCTGACTCCTAAAAATCATTACAGTGTGTTATTTATTGATAGGCTTGAGTTCTATACTTCTATCAGATTTTGTGTGTCTTTTACCTTGTTGAGAAGATAATCAATTTCATGCTTCTCTGTATGTACTTTTCCGACATGGATTTATTGCTGTGAGCTTGTTACACTTTTGTATATATTTGAGTATTGCAAGAAAATTCTGACATCACAATATGAACAGTGTTTTCTTCTAAATTGCAATATTTAGTTCTATCTGAAAAATTATTCAGCTTTGGAAGACATCATGTTACATGGTTTATATGTGTCTGCTGGGATACACTGTCAAGATTGAATAGTGTTTTCCTATTTCATGAAGCGCTGCAGTAATGACTTTAACATACATGCTGATTTTGTAACTGGCAATAGTCTTCGTGCAACCTTGTATTCAATTATTGTATTGATTCATACTTCTTTTTTAAAAAAATGTTCTTCTATATAAGCATTTTTAAATTCGTTTATGTTACTTTCACAATGAGATTATTGTACTTTTCATTAAATACATGAGATAATTAGAAATATGGCTTCTGTACCATAGATGAAACGATGAAACTGTAGCAGTTGTTACAAGCCTGGGGCTCAAGTTTTGCATCAGAGCTATGTATTGGTTACTGTTGAGTTGAAAATAAGGGAGAAGAACAGAGCTAAGTGCTGCAAAATTCCAGAGAGCAAATTCATATTTTTGTAGTGGAACTTTTTTTTTTTCAATTCTCAGAGCTACCGTGTTAATGTAAAATTGCCTAATACCTTTGTTCCTAAGAAGATACCCATATAAGCAACTCTCTTCATGTGTTCATTAGCCCTTCAATTAGCCCTGAAGTGACTATTAAATGTTGAATGTGTTATGTTGTATCTAGCCTCAGGAAGACAGATTTTAATCTTCACAATTAATACTTTTTATTTTATTGTTGTCTTTTATTGATCAGTAATGTTCCTGGGTTTGCTTCAGAACTGCAAAATACTAAAATTTTTATTTAATGCCAGGAGTAAAAAGAATTGAACTAGAATTTGTGCTGCAGTGATGAAGAATGAATAACTTATGTCTCATTGCCTGCAGTTTGCTCATATTTCAGAGGTTATTTTTGTAATTTAAAACAACTATGGAGCTGTGAGTTCAGATTTTTCAGAATTTAATGTTTCCCATATGTACTTTGCATGGGCCAGATATGTTGCAGGTTCATGGATTTGTCATTACTGCCTTATATAGTCTGTCTTCACCATTACAGTCTATAATTTTTGAATCTGTTCAGTTTAAATGCATTTTTTGTACTACTAGTTAATCCATGAAGATTAAAAGCAGTTGAGCATTTCTTTTCATCAGTGATAATAAACTGTTTTAAATTAAAGGATGTCACATAAAGTATGTTTTAGTGAGTTTTGCTTTCTGTAGTGAGATAAATAATGAATTTTAAATTTTGATTTAAAAAATATTGTATAATCTATTAAATGCCTCTAGTCTTTACATAGTAAATAGGTGAGAATTTTATTTTCACCTTGTATTCACTGTTTGGGTGTTCGGCAGTGAAAACTGCCATGTCTTGTTGCTCTTAGAGTGCTAGAGATCCTATCCTGTATTAATTACTGTTTATGTGGATCCCTGCGTTGTGGCTTCTCGTTGTGCGCTGCCGCAGGGCACGTCCAGCGGTGCAGTGCAGCGCTGTGCTACAGATCTCCAGGCTGCCCTGCAGAGTGGGATGACAATGCACTGCAGAGCTTTTAGGTCCCCAGGGAGCAGACCACCTGCTTTGGTTGCATGTGTGATCCAAGCTGGTCAGCCAGTTTTGGCTTGGCTGCAGAGTTGTCACTTCTGGAGTAGGAGCTTGACCTTTTTGGTAAAACAGACCAACTAAGAGCTTTTTTGGGGTGGAAGAAAACCAAACATAATAAATGCAGACTGATTAAAGACGTTTTAGAAATAGACAGCTTAATTCCACAATTCTGTCTGCACTGAACAGTGTATTCTAGGATTCATCCAGACTCCAGGTGGCTGAGGGCTGTGCTGTCTTCAGGTGTTTTGTTTAAGAGTATAGTCTGTGCCCTCTGCTATGTCAGTTCAATCTAGGGAAAAAAGGTGCTTTGAGGTATGGGGAGGGAGGTTAGAGTCTAGGTACAGAGTGAATAGATGCATGAAGATTGGATTAAGAGGCAGAAGCTGTTGCTGGGAGTTGGGATGGAAGTGTGGGTTCCTTTGGATATGCCGGTTATGGAGGTGGGAACCCAGAAAACTTAAGAGGGAGTGAAGGCAGATCAAGTAAGGTACTGAAGGCTGAGTGTGAATTGGCTTGATGTGAGATAAGCAGGATTCTTGGAAATTCAGCAACTACTGCCAAAATCACTAAAGACAGGAATAGCATTTCTATGCCAGTAAGAAAAGATGGGTCATATAAGGAATGGTGGTGGTATAACACAGTCCAGGAAAATTCTTCTGGCACTGTCCGTATGATGTGCTGTTTCCACCTGAGCTATTTCTGTCAGATACAAGAACTCCTGATTAGTTTGCCCATGTTGTTAAAGAGTATGTTTTACCTTGAAACTTACTATCAGGCAGTTTTTGCAAGTTACACTTAGGTTTCTAAAAGTGTCCTGTCGGACATTTCAACAATGGACAACATTCCAATACTTGAACAGCCTCTGATGTTAACAGGAATTTAAAGCAATTCTCAAATTTGTGTGTTGATGGGCTCGTTGACATTTCTGTGGGTTGCGGTGACCTGACTTACAGCTGTGTGCTGGAGATCCCCTTCAACCCTCCCTTCCTGCTTCTGACACAGAGATGGTGAGCAGGGGCTGAGGAGAGAAGATCTCATCCTCTGAGTGGGGAATGTTTCATCAGCATCCAGCTGTCAGTAAAGCTGTAGCCTGAACTGGAGCTGGTGTGTTCCTACCTTCACCTCCCAGTCTCTCGCTTTGTGCATGTTTGTGGGTTTTTTCCCTCCCCTCCCTGGCTGCAGTACTAGCATTTGTCTGGCTCCATGCCTAGTCAGTTCAGGGAGCTAAGCTATCCAAAAACTGTTTACTTCTGTAGGATTAGGATATAAATTTTTGTAAATGTATCTTTGTGTGCCAGCAGCTGACAGGAAGTGCTTGTTAACGTGTCTAGACAAAGCACTTTCTAGAGAGCAGGTACACCTGATAGGAAATGTGAATAGTTGTGGGACTGGGTGTGACAGTCTGTGCTCTAATTAGTACTACTGTGATATGACACAGAGAATTTATTAATTTATTGGCAGTAGCAGCTAAAGTTAGGAGTGGCTGGCAAGACATCCGTGTGCAGTCTTTTGTGTGAAGCAAGTTGCTCTCTTGCATGTACGTATGGAGTTTTTTGGGGTCAGGTAAACTTACACTGAACTGCAGGCCACTGGGATTCCCAAAAATCTGGTGGTTGAGTGGGAAACTCGGGAGAGAGCAGAAGGTAGTAGAACAGGACAATTATTACAGAAAAAGTTGATCATCGTATCTTAAGGTAATGCAGGTGCTACAGATATAACCAGGAGGGAGAGAACTTGGAGGAAGCTTCCTAGAATGCAGTGGTCACAAGGGTTAGACTTCTAGTGCTTTTTATTGGCTTTAGAAATGGCAACACACAGTTAGCGTTGGAAGAAATCAGGTGAAGTTGTGTCCTCTGAATTTTCTCTTTGGTAGGCTTTTGAACCTGGGATAAGTACAACAAAGAAAGAAAGGTTTGGTGGGTAATTTTGTAATTTCACAAGAATTTCTTTTGAAAGTAGTATAATTTTCAGCAACATTGCTATTCATTCTTGCACTCTATTTTGCCCCTCAGTTCTGTTCTTTTCTAAGATGATTTTTATTTTGTACTTTTATGTAGAAAACTCTCTGAGTTGCTCCAGTGATTGGCGCTGTATTTCAGTAGAAGTAATTTCTGTCCTTAAGATCATAATGTTTTTTAATGAAAAGCAACAAAAAAAGCATGTTGCCACATACTGAATATCAAGAAAAATATTGTTTAATGGCAGTGCATAGTGAGCGTTGCTTCTTGAATGATCCAGGGATTGTGTAGGAAAAATAAAGATTCCTCATTAGATTATGTAAATTTAGTGTATTACCAGTTAAAAATGGAGCAGTATAAATAGACACAGTTTTAATTCTGTAATTTCATTACTTCTAAGCAGTTTAGTTTACAATTTTAATATTGTTTAATATGCATAATAGTGAAATATTGCAGGAAATCTTTTATCTGTTGCAAACTTATATTTTGCAAATGTTTCATTGCTAAGCTTCCTCAATTATAATATTTTTGTTGAATTGGAAAATACTGCCTCTTTTCATTAGAGTTTTGTAATGATTCATAGTTCTTTCTCTGTGTAAAGCTTATGGAGTGCTTTCATTTCAGAGTTACTTTTAAGCAAGTACTGTTGGTGTTTCTTTCCCTTTGACACCAGTAACTCACTAGAAGGCAAAATACTAACTGTTGAGAAACACTGGGTTTATATCCTTGTTAAATCACAGTTTCTACAAGATAAACTTTGAGAAATATGTTTCTTTTTGCATGTACATGACTTTCAGCAGAAAGCATTTTTCTTGGTTGTTTGCAGATGGTTATTTTAATCTGACTTTTGCTGGTGGCCAGTTTCCCAGTCCTTAGAGTATGCAGTCACCATGAATTGATCTGATTTATTATCTATTTCCTGGCTCTCCATTTCAGTCTTTTAAAATGTGTTTTGGAAGCTGCTTTAGCATTCGTCTAACAGTTGCACTGTCGCCCAGTCTTCATACCGGCTCCTTGGTGGCCATTTTGACTATTTGGTAATAGCGTTAATGGATGTGTGTGTGTTTTAATAATATCCTCTGGATTAGGATTCATTTGTGATGTTAGAATGTGTTCTAAATTACTGTCCGGTTGACTGCTGTCTTAGCGATAGTTGTTTTATAGCTGACAAGCCAAAATTGTTCCACAGAACAAAACTTTTTCCACTTAGTGCTTAATACCTCATTGTAATGGTAAAAAAGGATCCAGCCATGATTTTTTTCCCCCTCTCTATGAGAAAGAAAAGTTAGTATGTCATCTGTAGTATCTATTGCTAAAATTCTTCGTAGTGCAAAGGACAGACATTTTTTTGACTGCATTTATGTTTTGCGTGCTGGGCATCTACTGCTAAAGGTTTTGCCAGTAAGTTAAGAGTCATAGCTGAGTTTCTTTGCAGTTTTGCCAGAGTCTTCTGCCAGTTTATGGAGCAGAATGGAAAACGGGCTTTCTGATTCAAGCTATATTCAACAAAGGGATATTTCAGCAATGTTCTTGGAATAGGTGAAAAGTTGGGGAGAGTTTGGGGGGATCTGAGGGGGTTGGTACTTTTTTTTTCTTGAGGTACATTGTTTCAGATCACCTTTTCGTCTCTCTACAGCTCTTCTGCTCAGAGGGAGACGTAAATGTTTTGTTGTAAGGTGACTTGAGAGGTCCATAATCCTTTCTAGAACCTACTTTTCGGCTGCTGCTTCTTCCAGATTTTTTTGTGTCAATTCCCATGGCCACGTTTTTTTAAAACAGGAAGTAACATTGCCTGCATTACTTCCACATTTTATTTTCTGACATATAAGTATTGGACAAGCAAAATGCATTTGTTCTAAGCAGGCGTTGTTGATTATTTAAAAGAAAAGAAAAGAAAAATCTCATGTGGAGCTTATAAGAAATATGGAGCAATGATGATATTGGGCTATGGAAACCCCTTCATGAAATCTTCACTGACATTTATGTTTCAAAGTCATTTGTTAAAGAGTTGAACAAGATGGGGATGAGTGCAGCTCTCATCTCAATGGTAGCTCTCTGCTGTTTTCAGAATTACTTGCCTCTTTGGAAAAATTATAGTCTTAAATTAGTAACTTAGAATTACTATTGATCACAAATAATATCCTCTAAGTGGTACATAATAGTCCATCATTTCATTGTACATTAATGCAGAGAAACTGTGAAAGTGACTATAAAACATCTACTTCGAGGTGAATGCTTTATTGTGTTTTGTCTTCTTGTGCCACATCTCTTAATACTTCAAATAATGTATAGACTATATATTAATAGCAGGTTTTAAACTGCATTTTTTTAAGATTACACAACATTTTTGGGTGATGAAGTGTCTTAGGTTATATGGAGTGTTGTAAAATCTATCATTTATTGTACTAAACCTTTATGGTCGAGCGAGTAACAGCCTATGCAGAGCAAATACTAAATCAGTCCGACTGTAATTTGTAAATCACACTCAAGAGAGAAATTTACCTTGTACCCAGATATTCAAAGGCATCCACATTAGGCCTGTTATTTTATAGGCAATGTCAGAAAACTAATTTTTTTTTACGGAACTGTTATTTTTATTTAGTTTAAATTTATTTCAGTCAGTTATAGCTACTTTTGAAGTGGTTCTGGCTCCATTTTGAATAACTTCTTTTTCTGGAAAAAATACAGGTAAATCAATAAATCTTAAGATGAAGCAAATCGTAACTAAGATATAAGCTAATTTTTGTGCTACCAAGGATTGTGATTTGCTTGCTTGCTTTTGTTGACTTAGATCAACATTTGCCTGTGAACCTCATGGGGTTTTTTTCCTTAATTTCTCCAGAAGTCTGGAATTGGTCTGAAATTTTTTTCTTGCTGCTGCTGTTATGCCTTATGTTCAGTTTGCATTAACTATTAATCATTTTTTATAAGCTCCTTAATTTACTTCTTTATACATTATTATTATTTTTCTTCATGCACACATTTCTGAAACCAGGAAGGAGGTTGAAATAAAGGTGTACTTTATTTGGTTTACTGAATGTATCCAGTACCTACCATTTTTGCAAATAATACTTACTATTTAGGTTGAAACCTTTTTCTCTTAGAGTAGAAGGGGAGGTAGTTTCAAAGACTTTAGGATGTGTAATTTTAATGCTTAAGTTAAATTTTACTAGTTTTGTGGGCATTCCAATTTGTAGATGATGATGATCACCGCCAAACTTGCACTCTTGCAAATGTGTATACTGGTTTTCTATTAAATACTATACTATTCTTGATGGAAAGATTCCTTGAAATACGTGTATATTTTTTAAGAGTACCTGGGCTTCCTTGGTTTCTACATATGTTTTTGAAAACCAGCACTGTCTCGTTTGTTCATCTAGGTTGTCACAGCTGCAGCCAAGGGAAAATTTTCCTTATTTTCTTCCTGTTAGGTAGCTTAATATATTGGACTACAGAACTATATTTTCACAAGAGCAAATGCTCTTAGCTGACACTCTAATAGATGGTACAGGCATTATACCAATACAATAGCAATTTCTTGGTATACTTTTAAGTATTTTTTCCCCTTCTTCCTTTCCACTATTCCTGTGATCAGTCTTCACCTGGTATTATCTGACTGTGTAGGATACTGGGTTGGTCATACTTGCGTAGTTGACATATAAATTAATCTCCTGGGAGATGCCCTGGGTAAATGTGTAGTTTAACATTTGCAGCTAGTGGAGCAGTGGGCACCAGGGATGACTTGAGATGAGCTGCAGAAATACATGGTATGAATGGAAGGTGAGAAGAAGGAATGGAATGTCCTCATTTTAGCATCAGAACTTGTTACCTTTGTTGAATGATTTAAGGTTAACTTTAAGAATTTTCAAACCTTCCTGCCATCAGGCTGGAAATAAAAGGATTTTCAAACATTTTGTTCAGCTGCCTTGACTTCGTGTATGTGAGATGAGAGAGAGAGATTCAGTTGAAGCCAGAACTTTTAGACAAGAAATGCCTGCTCTGTGTTTGTCTGAACTACAGAGACTTGAGGCAATCTTTGAGAAACCTGGAGAAGAAAACTGTATGGTATAATACATAGTTGTGTCAAAATGATGCTGTTTTCATAGATTGCTATATCTGTATTTTAGTTTTATCTTATTCATTGTGTGTTTTGAAGTATTAATCCTTGTCATTACGTAGTAAATTTTATGCACTGGAGGAAAGAGGGGGATGTGTGTGTTTGGTTTGTGGCTGTTGTAAAGGACATCTGAAAGATGTAATGGACTGGAAAGAAATCTCATAGTGGTACCTTTAAGTGCAGAAGTAGTTATCCAGCCTGAAGATTGGATAATTGGTGTAAGTGAAGAAATGCAGGGACATGTTGGATATGAAGGATGCATTTGATACAGGACCTGTCTGAAATTGAAGTGACTGTAGCAGAAGTTGTGGAACAATCTGAGAGAGTGAATAAATTTCCAGGACAAGATGGTGTGACAGAAGAACTTGGGGATGAAATTTCTGAAGTCTTGCTTAAGATGAACTTGATTTTTGAGGACTGGAGGCTAGCAAGTGCTCATTTTTATAAGTGCATCACCATCTGCATGATTCCAAGTCTGATGTTTGTGTTGAACTAATCAGTAGAATTTATACTAAGTATTTTGGATACTTGGATAAAGATAAAGGTACCGTGGAAAATTTACATCTTCTGTAATGAGAAGGTCTTCCCCGCAGTCCTTTGGAGTTCTTCAGAATCAGCAAAATGTTTACAGGGTTGATCCAGCTGTTATAGTGAAACATGCTTTTCTAAAAGGTGTGTCTGTCCTTTGCCAAAGGCATTTGATGAAAAGAGTATGTCAGTCTTAAATGGAGGATCATCAGATCAGCAGCTGACTTGCTAAAGGGTAAGAAGAGGGTGTGGAAGTAAATGGTTATCCTTCTCAGTGGAGTGGAGTCATAGAGACCTGTAACGCACAACTTATTTCCTAATGACCTGTAAAACGGTGTGAGTAAGGCGTTGACATAGTTGGGTGAGTTGATTGATGTAATTAGGATGAGGATAAAGTGAAGAATTTTGGAAGAAGTTTGTAGAAATAATTGGGCAATAAAATGGCAGCAGCAGCAGCACATTGTAAAAAAATGAAAAATGTGTTGGGGACAAAAACACTCCTGTCTTATATAAGATGATGGGCATTGAGCTGACCAGAAATCTTAGATTCTTAGCACAAGTGATGAAGGCAGATCGTATGTTAGGAGTTGCTAGGGAAATTGTAGGAAACAGAACATCATGATTCCAGCATGTAGATTTGTGACTTGTCTGTGTGTTGAGTACTATTTCAGTTCTGGTGGTCTTACCTCACTATTTTTTTAGTGTAATAAAGCTGGAAAGAACTCAGAGATTATTAAGGTGGCACAAATGGCTTTTGTGTAAAGAATAATTAAGTAAAACATGGGTTTTACATCTGGAAAGAGATGTCTAGTTTTGTACCTAATTGCACATGGTAGAAAGAGAGTGAGTGGATTGATTACTGCGTGTTTCACTGTTTAGAGGTGGGGAACATTAAATAAAGCTGGCAGGAGGTGTTTTCAAAGCGAGTGAGATGAGGCATTTTTCATGGAATGGAGCATTGTACTGTGAGCCCTTTCATAAGGATTGTTGCAGAAGCCAAACTTTGATACGATTCAAAAGGAAAATAAGCTTTTTTTTTTGTCCAATAGAGAACTATATAGTTGTATAGAAAGCAGTTCCTTCTAAGTAAGGAAATACCCAGCTATACAAAGAATTTCCTACCTTGAGGATAATTAGCATCTGCTGTGATCTGTGCAGATGGCTGTGGTTGGAGGATAGGGTGCTTGGCAGGATAGGCCTGATCCAGTTATTTCAGTGGAAGAGGGAATTTGTGGTTGTGTTGTTGATGCTTAAAAGAAGGCTGCCTGGAACAGAGGCTGGACAGAGTTAAAGAATAAAATAGATATTTATTGAAAGGCCTTCACAGGACACACCCTGGGAGTACAAAAGCCCGGCCAAGACTACACCTAAGATCGACCCCCAAGATGGACCCCGGGTCACGGGTTCTCGCCCTTTTTATAAGTTTTGGCCCATTTACATATTCGGGCCAACTGTCCCACCACAGCTTCAGTCCACGCAGTCCCATCCTTTTGGACTGTCCCCTTTCAATCCATGGCTGTTTACATTCTTGGGGTCTGAAGCTGCACCTGTCCTTGGTTCTTCGGGCTGGAAACGGTGTGTTTTGTCTAGCCAGGCTAGGAGAACAGCTGTTAGCACTATACAAGAAACCCAGAGTTACAGGCACCCTAATGCAGTGTAAAATCTAAAAAATATGAAAGTTAAAACTAAAGGTATCATTGTCCTTTAAGAGAAGAAAGGATATATGAATGCTTGCTGAGCTTATGTGCAGATGTTTTAAAAAGATTGCATTGAGGAGTAGAACGAATGTGTGAAGGATGGCTGGGGAAGGTAGTACAGTGTGGGAGAAGTGTGTGTGTGTGTGTGTGTGGCTGAAAACGGGAACAGAGGAAATGGGAAGCAGGCAATATTCTGCTTGGTTTGGAAAACCAAAATGGGTACAGAAGACAAGAATGTTGAATGTACTGATTGGTTCTTTAGTACTTCACTTCTATTACACCAGTTCTGGGGTCTTATTAGGATAATCCTAGATGGGTGTACTTCCTCTCAGATGTTATATATGTAAGCTTGCATGGTACTTACAACAGATGACATAGAAAATCTTTTTCTCCTTCATAATACTTAACCAGTGCTGTTCCATACACCTCAAGACAACGAGCTAGGCATTGTAGTTTGATACACAGGCTGTTAAACAGAAAGAGTTACAAAAGAAGTGTAAGCTGCAGCAAGAAATTTTGTTACCAAACTTATAATACATTGTTCTTGATTGGTTTTGTTTACAGGATTTTGAGTAACAATAAAATAACAGAGCTGAAGAATGGTTCCTTCTCTGGATTACACCTTCTTGAAAGATTGTAAGTACTTCTTAAAAAGCTATTTTCACTTTAAAAATTAAGTGATATACTGTTTATGTTTCACTAATAATTCCAAGAACAGAGTGCCTTAAATAAGGGATGTGTTCTTTATTTTGATGTATTTTTTTGTGATTGAAGAGGTAACATAGCTAAGTGTTCTCTTAATATGAATGAATGAATTATTTATTAATATGAATGGCATGCCACAGCAAAAAAGGGATAATCTCACTTGTAGGTGAGATGGCAGTTTCAGTGGGAAGTTTACTAGAATGCTGTGATGGATGGATTTGCTTTGTTGGTTGTTTCACTATCCAAACACTACTCTGTAAAGAAAATGACTTCTTTAATTTCTTAAGTGTCAAACCCTTTGTTGAACAGTTGCAAAGTATATTTGCAGGGGAAGCAGATGTATTAGAGCCCCTAAGAGAGAGTGGATTTATTATAGATTTGTTGTTGACATTTATTTTAAGAGTTTTGCTGCTTACTTCACAGCTTTGGTATATGCCGAATGTAGAGGGGGTAGGAGTGAGTCTGATGGGAGTAACTTCTTGGATATCTTTTGCTTCCCGTTTTCACTTTCCCTTACAGATGATACATTGCCTTTGGGATAAGAAGCAGCATTGTAGCTTCTGTTACAGTCAGCTTTTTTCCAGCTGGTAGAAGGTCGGGATTGGCAGGTTGATCTACCTGGGAGCAAGCATAAACTTTAGAGATAAGGATTTTTCTAGGCCATTTGACTGGGAAAGTAGCCAGTTTCATAATCATCTCACAGCATCTAGGAAGAGTTCCAAACGACTTTTGGCTTCAGGGGATTAAAAGTATTTTATTCTTCCTCTAAAACTCGAAGGCTCCAATCCCAGTCACCTGACCTAAATAAATTCAAACACTTCTACCATACCCTCTCCCACATACCAAAAGAAAGTGTCTTTTCGCTGGCAGATGAGCTTTATTGTAGAAGTTGCTGTGCCAAAGAAGCAAGGTTATCAGCAGTGTTGGCATTTGCTTAGGTAATAAAGGCATCTGCTGACGGTTGTTATTTGTTGAAACTCATTACAATTTTCAGACAGGAAATACTTGAAACTCTAGTTAGTTTGAGATGGTGATTTAAGTTTTCTCCATGAATCCAAATCCTGATTTTCTTTAAAATCATAAGAATGCAGCTTTCTTCCATTTCATTCCTGTAATTTGTAAGGGTTTTTTAGGTTATTTTAATATCTCCTTTCGTTAAAAAGGAAAAGAAAGCAGCAAGGCTGGCATCATGTTTTGAGCATTTAAAGTGAGCTGGGATAGCAGTGTTTTAGAGGGTATGGTAGTCTCATCAGAATGAGAACGCTCTTTATTGTGCACTCTTTTAGGAGCTAATGCATCAACAAAAGATTAATAATGGCCAGGTGGCTTCATTATAAATGGAGGGATAACTAGTGTGCTACACTAATTATTAATAATAATATTTTCTTTTTTCTTTTGTACATGCCAGACTTGTTTAAAAGCCATAAATATTTAACCATAATAAAAGGAAATTTTTCCTCTTTATATGCTTTTGTGACCTTGGGCAGAAACTACTATTGTAATGAAAATAGTTTTTCAAACTTAAATACATAATCAGTAGAAAAAGGGAAAACAGTTGAACGTCACAGTAACTATTTTAAACATTCACATTATGTTAAGTAGTTTCAAATTATTTTCCTGGTGTTCATTGTGATAACTTGTATGCTTTGAAATTTGCACTTCTTTGACAATTTTTGCTTATTTTTATTTTGTCATACTACTCATGCTTCTCCTTGTTTCCTTATGAGTATTTTTGGCTTTTTAGATGAGTTTCTTTCCCCACATTTAATTTAAGAGATGAAATGGAGATAACAAATAAATTGTCAATATTTAAATACAATATCGTTGTCACTTCACTGCTTACTAGGGGAGAGATTTTATATGCATTTCATGCTTGTTTGTTCATTCCTTGTGGTGTTATACTTGATAGGAAAAACATTTGCTGCTTTTCCTTAGTGGTTTTCAGGTAGAGTTTACATATGTATTGATGTATTTAAATAAAGCCTTTAGAACAGTAAAGCAGAGGAATATGTCAGGAACATGTATCTGCATAAGAGATGGAATTTTAATCAATACTGACAACTTTTTAATTCATCTGTTAACATACTAAACTTTTTTCTCCTGTTTAGTTCTTGACAATTTTAATGAAATATTTTTAAATGTTTTCTGTAATTTTATTAATTTTTCTGGTAAATTTGGGGACATGATATCTGCAGCTGGCAACTTGTTGCACTTCATGTTATCGTTTTACTCAAACATATTATCACTTGACCTCATCCCCATCTGGTAATTCTTCTCTGTTACTATGGGATATAGTTTTGGGGCATACAGGCAACAAATAAAACAATGAGGAAGTACATTAAAAATGGTGGCCCCAAGTAGCCATAATAAGTAATAATTTTTTACAGATGTGTTAATTTATGATAATGTGAGTTTGCTAATGCATTATTTTGTAAAGAGGGTGATAAATTTACCAAAATAAGAGTTTTATTGTACTGGAGAGTGAAGTGTTTGTTAATTATAGTAGAAAATGACTATGCTATGTCTACATCTACTCTTACAGGAAAAAAGTATGCAAATAAGAGTAATCAGGTTAAAGATTTTGACTGTCTTAAGTGGTAATAAAAGCGTCTATACAAAAAGATGCTAAGTATTTTAATCTCCATTATGTTTTCACGTTAATTTGATATTCAGCAAAGGCAAGTGCAAAGGATCCTGCACCAGGGGAAGAGTAACCCCACGCACCAGCACAGGCTGAGAGCTGACCTGCTGGCGAGCAGCTCTGTGGAGAAGGACGTGGGGGTCCTGGTGGACACCAAGTGTCCACGAGCCAGCAGTGTCCTTGTGGCCAAGAAGGCCAATGGTACCCGGGGGTGCATTAGAGAGAGCATTGCCAGCAGGTTGAGGGAGGTGATCCTGCCCCTCTATTCAGCACTAGTGAAGGCTCATCTGGAGTGCTGTGTCCAGTCCTGGGCTCCTCAGTACAAGAGAGACACGGAGCTCCTGGAACAGGTCCAGGGAAGGGCAACAAAGGTGATGAAAGGACTGGAGCATCTCTGTTAGGAGGAAAGGCTGAGGGAGCTGGGCCTGTTCAACCTTAGAAGAGACGACTGAGAGGGGACCTCATCAATGTCTATCAGTGTCTGAAGGGAGGGTGGCAGGAGGATGAACCAGGCTCTGCTCAGTGGTGCCAAGCAACAGGACAAGAGGCAGTGGGCAGAAACTGGTGCCCAGGAAGTTGCACCTGAACATGAGGAAGAACTTCTTTACTGTGCAGGTGACCGCAGATGGAACAGGTTGCCCAGGAGTCTCCCACACTGGAGATACTCCAGATGCAATCCCGTGCCATGTGCATTCATTGATATGAGTCCATTGTAGTGGATTTATGAAGGAGCTGTATCAGGGAGTACTCTTTGAATTTATGGAGTGAAATTAAAGATCGTTGATAGTCTAGACTGGTAGATTTCCAAGGCATGTTGTCAAGGGTTTTCTCCCTCAGTGGTTTCAACAGTGAGATTTTAAGTGGGAGTTACATGATTTTAAATCAAAATTTCAAATATGAACATTAAGTATAATTTTTCTTCTCTACTTCAAAGACTGATGGTAAGTGAGTGATGAATACCTTTTTTTAGTCTCAGATTTGTCATAGTCTGGTATACCATGGTATTTATACCCCTGCTGAAAGAGCCAGTTCTTCAGGCTCCTGATACTACTGCATTGGAAGTACTTGACAGTTCCTGCTACCATAGCAAGGGAAGAAAATGAGGTTGTGATAAGAGAAGTGTGTATATGAAAATTTATTTACTGCAAGGTGAATTTAAAGTATTTCAAGTATTTAAAATGCTTAGGTAGAGCTTTCAAGCGTGATCCATGTGCCATGACACTGTCTGTTGTACCATTGATGCCTAAAAGAAGGCTACCTGGAACAGAGGCTGGACAGAGTTAAAGAATAAAATAGATATTTATTGAAAGGCCTTCACAGGACACACCCTGGGAGTACAAAAGCCTGGCCAAGACTACACCTAAGATGGACCCCCAAGATGGACCCTGGGTCACGGGTTCTCGCCCTTTTAATAAGTTCTGGTCCATTTACATATTCAGGCCAACTGTCTAACCACAGCTTCAGTCCACGCAGTCCCATCCTTTCGGGCTGTCCCCTTTCAATCCATGGCTGTTTACATTCTTGGGGTCTGAAGCTGCACATGTCCTTGGTTCTTCAGGCTGGAAACGGTGTGTTTTGTCTAGCCAGGCTAGGAGAAAAGCTGTTAGCACTATACATGAAACCCAGAGTTACAGGCACACTAATGCAGTATAAAATCTAAAAAATGNCCATAGCAAGGGAAGAAAATGAGGTTGTGATAAGAGAAGTGTGTATATGAAAATTTATTTACTGCAAGGTGAATTTAAAGTATTTCAAGTATTTAAAATGCTTAGGTAGAGCTTTCAAGCGTGATCCATGTGCCATGACACTGTCTGTTGTACCATTGATGCCTAAAAGAAGGCTACCTGGAACAGAGGCTGGACAGAGTTAAAGAATAAAATAGATATTTATTGAAAGGCCTTCACAGGACACACCCTGGGAGTACAAAAGCCTGGCCAAGACTACACCTAAGATGGACCCCCAAGATGGACCCTGGGTCACGGGTTCTCGCCCTTTTAATAAGTTCTGGTCCATTTACATATTCAGGCCAACTGTCTAACCACAGCTTCAGTCCACGCAGTCCCATCCTTTTGGACTGTCCCCTTTCAATCCATGGCTGTTTACATTCTTGGGGTCTGAAGCTGCACATGTCCTTGGTTCTTCGGGCTGGAAACGGTGTGTTTTGTCTAGCCAGGCTAGGAGAAGAGCTGTTAGCACTATACATGAAGCCCAGAGTTACAGGCACACTAATGCAGTATAAAATCTAAAAAATGTGAAAGTTAAAACTAAAGGTATCACCATGATTTGTTAATCCGTCTGCAGGAAATGCTGTTGTGAAATCCTGGAATGAATTCTGTTTTTACACATGTAGATCTGTGTGATGGTAGATGTAATCCTCTTGTACAGTTCTCTTTCAAGCAGAATTATTAATGTTGTGGTAGATGTAGGAGATCTTTTTTCTACTTTTTCAAATTCAAACACTGCTTTTGAATGAAAGTACTATTTTTCTTTTCAAATATAGAATGTTTGGATGTTACTAAGGAGTGAGAAACTTTACATGTAGTATTAAGTGCCTGTGAAGTTTCAGATAGTAGTAAAGTGAAAATCTAGGGTGACTGGGGAGATGGAAGTAATTTAAGCATTTATGCAGTGATGAAGTTTGTTCAAAACTGTATAGGTGCTGTCAGCTGCTTTCTGTGACCTTTGAAATTAAGCTATATCTGCAGAATATCTCAAGTTAGGAGTTAAAACTCCTATATCACTTGTACAATTAATAAAGCAGTTTAATTTAATGGCTGCTTTACATTTCTCCTTACAGTCTCTGAAAATGTAAGATTTAGAAATTTGCTCTGAAGTTTTTTCACCAGCTGTATTTGAGATTTTCAGCTAGGGCTTTGCTTTTGTGCCAGCAACATAGGTGGAAATTTTCTGTGTTGTGTCTTCGGTATATTTTTAGGATCATGTTTTGCTTTTTTTGGTAGATGTTGGGCACTACTGAAGTATTGAAAATTGGATAGGCTACAGAAGACAACATTGTGCTAGACAGTATCATACTGTGTAATAAGCAGATGTCTCACCCTGCGTAGCTGTAACCTATTCACACTGTGGCAAAGTATCTTTGACTCTATACCAACTGATAGAATGTTTAAGGGAATACACATGCTGTTTCTATTCTTCCTTGTAGTTAAAATATAGATTTTTCCAATTTTGAAAGATGCTATGTTAGAGAAAGTAAAAATATGTTGTTGGGTGTTTTTTTTTTGGTTTTTTGTTTTGGATATTTGGGGAGGGTGGTTTATTTGTTTGTTTTGGGGTTGCTTGGGGGGGTGAGTTTGTTTGTTTGTTTGTGGTTCTCAAGCAAATTGAGACAAGTTAGGTGTATCTTTATGAATATCTCTGTTTTAAAGTGTAATTTATGGTAAATGCCGTGTCTTAATTTTTCTCCACAGGGATCTTAAGAACAATCTTATTAGTACCATAGATCCGGGAGCTTTTCTGGGGCTTTCATCTTTGAAAAGACTGTAAGTAGTATATCTAGCTAGTCAGTTTAAACAAACCAAAAAACTCTTCAGAGAGAGTGAGTCTTAGCTTCTGGAAGTTTAGACAGCAAAGTTATTATATATTAAAAGTTGAATATATATATGCTGTCTAAATATATACACACCCATGTATAAAACAAAGTCTGCTTTCAGTCTTATGACTGAAGAACATCCGCTGCTTGTGGCTTGGCAGCCTCACTTGTTCTGACAGTCTCTTGTATTATTCCTTTCTTTTTGTGTTTGAGTGGCTTGAAACATCGCTGGGTGGACGTTTGTTCAGAGCTTTGATTCCATCAAGTCTTGTTTTGTTCAGTGTTAAACTCATGATTTTTATTTTCCAAAGGTCACAGTGGAGCATAGAGTCCCTTGCTATTAATACTACACTGAAGTTACAGCACTGTTAATGCTGCTTTATTGAAGGTTTTGCCAACATTGCCATTAACATATTTCTGGGGGATTTATGCCTTGGCTGTAGAAGTTCTGTACCAGATGAAACTTGAAAAACAAAATCTCAGCAATATTGCTTTTCTTTTTCCTTTTTTAAAAACACTTCAGATTTTTGGAATATTGTTACAACTTTTAAGTCTTAGTGTTTTTGCCGCTACCTCCCTCCACCCTGTTTCTTAAACTTTTAGAGTATATATGTTAATTTGTAACTGATCAGATGATCTGTCTCACTTAAAGGGAAAGTATGTTGGTAATTGCACTTCTGAAGACCTTAAAAATAAAACTGAAGGACCAATTCTGGATCATTATTACATGCAAGCTTAATTTTTATTACTTTCAGAATTTTTGGCAATTTGATTCAAGACCTGTATAGAAAAATACGTAACTTTCAAGTATTTATTGAAGTATAATTATAGAAGTGATCTTACTTATGTATAAGAAATGCACTAGTATAGGTGTTAAAAAAAGAAGTGATATACTCTGTGTGTGTATATATATATATATACACACATATATATAAATATTGCACAAATATGAAAGTTTACTTGGTAGGGATGTAAGCCAAGCCTGTTTAAGGGAATTTATTGGTAAGTCTAGACTTGTTGAATTGTATATGGACAAACTATAATTACTGAAGAGATGGATTAAGGAGTCTGTGTGCATGTGTATACACCCACATATAGCAGTACCTTGTGGGTTTTCCTGAAAAAGACCAAATATGCATGTGGTGCAATATGTTACTCATGAATTTTTGTTCAAATACTTCTGTTAGCAGACTGTATGTCATTTGGAAATAAACCAGGTTGTTCCAATTTTTCCTTTTTTCTATTTATAGAGACTTAACTAATAACCGAATAGGCTGCCTGAATGCAGATATATTTAGAGGACTTGTAAACCTTATTAGATTGTAAGTATAATTTTTCCTATATAAATACACTTAAGTTTTAGCCTTGTGTAAGGTAACATTCTTTGTTTCCTGGGGAGTAGTTTATTTAAGTGTGCTCTTGAAAGAAAGCCAGTGCCTATGGTTGTGGTTTGTTACTCAATAGCAAGCTTAAAAACAAGTGTTGGGGCCAACCCAAACCACACCATTCAGTGCTCTGTTGGCTTTGCAACAGTTTTCCAGTTTCTTAGAATGTGCAGCAGGGAGGGACACCAGCAGACTGTACAAAATATTTTCTTTAGAAAACTATTTCAGCATTATAGACATTTTCAATATCCATGCCTTCTACTGTGACATTGGTGTCGGTATGTTCTGCTGCCTGTCTTGCAGAACTTCTTGTTTTGGAGTCCTTCATTTACTTAAAGAGCATAACATATAAGATTATGGAATATTTCTTCACCTTGGTTGTTAGTTTCTTACACGTGGTGCTTTCACTGATATATAGAAAGTGGTATGGATGATATTTTAAAAAACATTCTGATAGATTGAACATGCTTCTTAGAGCATGTTAATAGGAAGACATCAGTTCGCTGTGAACAACAAAATTAATTTTACACTTCTTGAAATCTATACTCAACATGTACTAGTTGTTGCTCTAAATAAGTCAAGTCTTTGCATTTACTTTTTTTTTTTCCAATCTTAAAATTCTTCACCTAAATCAGGAGTGTTAGAGAACAGTTTATTTGGAGATTTTTGCTAGGCTATTGAGACATGATTATTATTCTTACAGTCTTGTGAACTATGACAGTGTCATAATAGTACCTTGTAACTTTTAAACATAGAGTTATATTGAAGAGAGGTTTTTTTTATTTCACATGTCACTTGTCTGAGGATGAATTCAAATCATGATACTTCTATTTCTCAGGAATCTTTCTGGAAATCTGTTTTCTACACTTACACAGGGAACATTTGATCATCTTGGTTCACTAAAGTCTCTGTAAGTACTTGGTGCATCTAGTCTTAATTTGCATGATCTTTTGTGTTCTTGACAAAAACCATTTTATATACACTTCCTTGTACTATGGTTATGTATTTTTAATTTTAATCCTCATAACACTATTATCTGAATGATCACATGGCAAGCGTATGTATGGGTATTTGGGTGTTTATACAGGCCCCTTCAAAACTTGCTCGCTCTTTGTTACATTATTCTGGAAAAACAAAGCTATTTTCCCATCTGGGCTTCCAAAAGTTTTATTCTATGCGTATCATTTATTAATTTATAGTAAATAAATAGCATATCCTTTTGTTCTGAGAGTACAGCTTGCAGAGGATCAGAATAACTTCAGTAGGTAGAGAGGCAGGCAACTCCACTGTAGTCTAGGCTTTGCTTGTTGTCTTTGTGACGGTGAGAGGCATTGCACAACTGTTGATGTCAAGCTTTCAGACCTTGGAGCTCTGCAGTTTTGTCGCTGTAAATAACTGTGTTTTATTGCAGAGAATTTCAGACTGATTATCTTCTTTGTGATTGCAACATACTGTGGATGCACCAGTGGCTAAAAGAAAGAAATATAACTGTACGTGAGACTAAATGTGCCTATCCCAAGTCACTTCAGTCACAGACAGTGACTGGTGTTAAACAGGAGCTTCTCACCTGTGGTAAGCACTCCTGACAACTGATACTTGTTTTCTAATGCATTCCATGTTCTGTTAATATTAGTGAACAGACTTTCTTGCTTTGTTTCATTTCCCTAAAATTCAGCACTTAAATGTCGGTGGTAATAGTGACTGCTTTTTCAAAGGTTGAATTTTAGTTGTGATTCAGTATTGCTTGCTTTTGGAAATAAATAATAAGTAAATTGATGATGGTGGATGTGAGTTTGTAGAAACAAAGGATAAGTAACTCTCTCTTGAGATAAGCACCTTTTTCCTGCTAATCTGTATTTTTCAGAGATCTTTACCTAAACATCACAAGAGGAATTAGAAACTGAAAATTTCTTTCCTAGGTCTAGCTATCTGACTTCAGATATGTGAATTATTCTAACTCCAAATTTCTGAAGTTAAAAGATCTTCATTTTATGAGTTACTTTCCTGCATGGTGATTCTGTTCTTGATTAGCCTTCTTTTTGTGACAAAAACATGATCACCTTGCTTAACTTCTTTTTTTGTATTGGAATTATTCCAACTGTAAAAATAAAAACTCATATATTACTGTGACTTTGAAGTCCTAGTGAAAAATTGGGAAGAACTTAAACGCATAATTACATTTTTCCTTCAAATTTGTATTTTCCAGTTTTTTTGATGTGGGCTAGCAAAAGAGTCTTGAAATATATTACATTAAAGGAATACACATTTCAAAAACTAATATGATGTTAATTT
The DNA here is from genome assembly GCA_013397845.1 of Melanocharis versteri. NCBI lineage: Eukaryota > Metazoa > Chordata > Aves > Passeriformes > Melanocharitidae > Melanocharis > Melanocharis versteri. The sequence goes on along the minus strand of VZTG01004578.1, from coordinate 223,569 downwards.
GTATTTTTCAATATCCAATGCATTAAATGTAGTTTTTCTATCCGTCTTGCTAGATGCAACTTCATATCAATATATAAATAATTAATACTGACTTAGTGTATTTTTCTCCTCTTTTGTAAATTAAGTGTGTAACAGATTTTTGCTATTAATTGTGGTTTTATGTCTTGAATTCCAGAACCACCGCTTGAATTACCATCTTTCTATATGACTCCATCTCATCGTCAGGTGGTCTTTGAAGGAGACAGTCTACCCTTCCAATGTATGGCTTCATATATTGATCAAGACATGCAAGTCTTGTGGTATCAAGATGGGAAGATAGTGGAAACTGATGAGTCCCAGGGTATTTTTGTTGAAAAAAACATGATTCATAACTGCTCACTGATTGCAAGGTGAATCCATAGTGAGAAAATGTATTTCGTGCTTCTTACTTTCTGCTCTGATTTAGTGACTATTTCCATAACCAGTAAGGCCCTTTCATATCCTCACTGAGTGAACATGTACACAGAAACATCCCTAGTAAGGAAGTAGTCTTCACACATCTTTTAATGATAAAGTTGGAGGAAGGAGGTCTAGAGATTTCGTAGGTGAAACCTACATGCTTAAAATAGGATTAGCTAGAGGAAATTGCAGTTGGGTTTTCATTTTCTGCAAGTTTTACCCAATGCATTCATTTAAATTATGTTTGTGGTAGGATTCATTCGTTTTCATGGAGTATTAAAATGATGAAAATGTTGAAAACAAGGCATTTAACTGAATTGCTCATAGATTCTTTACTCTTCCTTTTGAGCACACCACAGTTGTTATTATTGTTCTCCAGCAGAGATCTAGAAGTGTAATTTATTCTGCCTGCAGCAGATTGTTGAGTTATTCAGCATTTACAGAGAGGTTATATATCCTGTAAATGCATTAGTAAATTAGAGCTTCAATGTTTATAACAAATTATACATTTGGGAATTTATTTTAGTTTGGCCTTTCTAAACAACTAAAAATTTTGTGTTGAATAGCAACGATAACACTTGGGGAATTTGGACTTCTCATCTCTTCTTTCTGAAGTCCAGGGACTTTTTCCTATGGCTATTCTTTTTGTTTCCTACCTTGGCAAAATTGGGAGCCCAAAGAATAGTAAATACTTCTCTGTTAATTACAGTACATTGAGATGTAAATAGCTCTGGTTTTATAGGGTCACTCATGGCTGTATGTAATTTGGTGTTTCTTCCATTGTCTTTCTGTACTCTTAATTCATCTTTTGGTAAAAGCTTGTATAAATGTTATTGCAAGACTGTTGGGTTTTATTTGTTTATTTTGTCTTTCCAGTGCACTGACAATCTCAAACATTCAGGCTGGCTCCACAGGAAACTGGGGTTGTCATGTGCAAACCAGACGTGGGAATAACACAAGGACAGTAGACATTGTGGTGTTAGAAAGTTCTGCACAGTACTGCCCTCCAGAGAGGGTTGTGAACAATAAAGGGGATTTCAGGTTAGTAACCTCAGGTTTCTTTCCGGGTAAAGAAAAGTCCCTTTAATTTTGCTTCTAAGATTTTATGCTTTTGAGGCGCCTATGTGGATGTTAGCTTGTAAATGGTGTGTAATAGATTTTTAAGTGTTCTAAATTACTCTGTGTTGACAGAAGTGCATGAAATTATACTATGAAATGTTAAACTTTGTGCCTGGTAACACATCCTTGAAAGATAGTGAAACTAAGCTATGATATTTGGATTATATAAATGAAATTATTGTAATAGTTTAGCTTCTTCAGTAGATTACTTGTAAGATAAAGTTAGACCACATACTGACAGGGGGATTTCTGCCCGGTTATCATTCTCTTTTTAAAAGCCTTCTGCTCTTATATGACAAAATCATTATATAAGAAATATGCTATATAGTTTGCATCTTTTCCCCCCTGTGAGTATTAGAGTAAACAATAAGAATGGTGCTGCTTCCTTTTAATGATTGTTGGGACTGTAGTGGTAGCTGTGATATTCCATTGTGTTGGGTGTTGCAGAGTATTTTATCTTTTGTTCTTCTCTCTTCACCTGTTTTCCCTTTTCTGATCTTTCTGCTGCTGGTCACTCTAACAACACGTTACTCCTGGAGGTGCCAGCTGTAACAGATAGCTTCTGTATAGATTCTCTATATGTAAGGTAATTCCCTTTATGACTACTCTGTGTTTTACCTCCCTGCAGTAGTTCCTACTGAGAATTAGTGTCTGCAATAGCATTGTGTTGACTGTGGTGCGTAGGGTTTCTTAATGTTGTATAAACTGCTTTTATCCACTCATTTCACTTTTCTTATGCTGCTTGGCTGTGTTGATCTTCTGCTTGGTCTTTTGTTTACAGTTAGAAACTTTTCCTTTCCCTGTGTGCATTAGAGTTTTTAAAGTCATCTTCTTATAAAGCTAACCTGAGACCGTATATCTTTTATATTAAGAAATGAAAAGTAAGTTAAACCATGTTGCAGGGACATCATTTTTGGGGGGAGGGAAAAACAAGCTTTCAATTGCTGAAGATCTCCAGTTGTAGCAAAAATTCACTTAAAGTCCTGGCTGAGAGCATTAGTTCCAAGCTGATCTCCTTTATGTTCATCCCTTGGACAATTTGAGAAAGGTGAGTATGAGGAACTATTAGTAAGGGAATTAGTGTTAAGATCACTTGCTGCACAGAGGCAATCTAGAATTACTGAAGAACTTCTTTTCCACATTGTAAGGAATTATTTATATAAGTAAGTTTGTGCATGTCCTCTTTTTACACTGTGGTGGTTTCAACTGCAGGGATAAGCATTACATTAGAAAAGGAGAACTTCCTGCTTTAGATAAAAGGTGAAGAAAGTCAAACAGATGCAGGTTGTATTCATCAAAGAACACATCTATTTAAATCACTTATGCATTTTTTTTATGATGCAAGTGTGAATTGTTCTTCTTTGATTTGCCATTAGAGGTGAAAACAGATGGTAAAGGCTTATTTCAAAGTGCTTTCCATTAAATTAACCTGTGCTGTTCAGTGACTGTTCAGTGTAATAGGATTTATCCCCTCTGGAATTCAGTAGAGAGAAATAAGATTTCAGGAAATGTTCAGCTTATCAAAAAGTTCACTGTGTCTGGGTTTACTATAACAGACTTCCACTTGTAGCTTGGGTAGAGTAATAATAAAGAGTAATTTTTCACCTTTGAGAGCATATGGAAATAAGGCTTTGACTAGTGAGAAAATGGTTCTGAGCAGATGGCTGTAAATGATCCTAGGTGAATTTGATTTTATAGTTTTTTTAGTTGGAACTGGTTAGTCATTTTAGCTTGAATGGTGTTTCAAAACTGGCATCTAAATTTTTATCCCTGCAGAGATGGAATACCAAAGAATAATGAAGGAGGGTGTTTGTCTTCAGTCTTTGGCTCAGTATTAGTTCAGCATAGTTTGCAAAGGTTAGGCAAAAACTTCATCATGGAATCTATTTTCTTTAATTTAAATATTGTAAGTCTTACTCAGATAATATCCCTGAGTATTTCACAATCAATGATTAAATTGAAAATACAGTTTGCATGTTAAAATACTTCCACTTCAGTATTTTAACATGCAAATCGTTGTGTTTACCATAATTTTATGGTGGTAGTTGATAGAATTCTTTGTTAAATATAAGAATTACCTTTTTGAAAATTGTTACTCATTGGGTGTAATATATTTTAAAACTATAATTATCATGCTGAATTTAGAGATTTACTAAGATTTAATAAAAAAAGACTGGACTATCTGTAAGCTAATGAAATTATGATAAAAACTCATTGTGACAGAAAGTTACTGTTCGTTTAAAGAAATGAGTGCTTTCAAAACAGAATTAATATGTATGAAAGAAAGGATTCTTTTATAATCTCATGGTCTGCCTTTTTCTTTTCCTCTGAAATGAAATTAAAGTGCTTAAACGTAAATGAACCATCTTTTCCCCCACAGCTGTCTACACTCATGTATAGGTGATAAATTTTGAGCACCTAATTATACAGAGTAATGAAATAAGAGTGTTAATACAGCCTGAATTTGCACTTCTGCTAGCAGTTGGGTAAACTGTGAAAGATATTCAAGTTTAGACTCACAAGAAATTAAGAATACAGTCAAACTTACATAACCTTTGTTTGCACGTTAAGAATTTCATGTCATTAATCACTTTTCAAGCCCTGCGGGAAGGATGTCCTCTCTGGCTTCGTGGAAACTGGAGAATGCTTCTTTAGCTCATGTCATACAGGTATTGGGAGGGAACAGTTCATGACTGAGAATGGTACAGCTTAACATTCATTTAGCAAAACTAAGGAATAAGGGAAATGTAGTTAAAGCTAAAATCAGTTCCCCTATCTCATTCACCACTGGGCTGCAAAGAAACTTGTACTTACACAAGCGGTTTTATGCGTGGGAGGGGAAAGAGGATAAGGGACACTGTTGCTCTTCATGACGCTGTGCCTTTGTATTGTTTCTGTGATGTGAGATTATGGCTTAGAGCTGTTGAGTTTTAAATTGCCCACCTTTTATGTTCCATTTAGTAGAAAGCTTTCTAAATCATTATACAAATAATACATTAGTTTTAACAGCAAAATGTTTCTGTACCTATCTAAATTTGTTCTAAAGGTAGCATGGACTGTAAGACTACCTGGCACTGCTTCTATTCTTTTGAGAAGATCATGGCAAAAGGTGATATAATGCTGTGTAGGGAGATGAATGCAAAGTAAACTCAGGGAGAATGAAAGGACAATAATGGAAGAGAGGGGTCATAAAAATAGGGAAAGTGGAGATAAGAAGAGGGAGAAAAGGCAAATAACCTTGTAATAATCTAATAACCTTTGAAGTAGTGTTAAACACTGAAACTCTCACTTTTTTTCTGTTTGATGGCTACAGAAGTTCTAGAAGATATACATAGCTTAGAAATAATACTTGTTTAAAAGCATAATAATTAAAGCTCTTCTGAAAAACTTGTTTTACATTTGAGTCCTAGTTTGAGAAACCAGAGAGAAGCTGTTTTCTCTTTTTCTACTTCTTTAGCACTAGATGTGAATAGTGAGAAAAGGAACAGCGTGTGCCATATTTCAGTAAAAATATTTGTCTTGGAGGATGTATCATAAACCTGTCAGGACCACAGAATTTAAATTATTCCAAGGCCATATGGCACTTGGTCTGTAAGGCGATACATTTAGTGGAAACTAAGCTGACCACACTTTTACTGAAAATGCTTTGGAAAAATACAACTTTTAGAAAACTGTCTGTAAAGACAGAGACAAATACTCCTTTCGAAGTGGCATCTTTGATGTGGAAACTTAATATCAAAATCTCAGCATTGATAAATGGCTTTGGAAATTATGTTTTGGTACTCCAGTGGCAGTGTTTCTGGAAACCTGACTCTGCATTCTAGAAGTGGAAGTTTGAGTGTATTATGCAAGGTATTTGTGGGCCTGCATGTCTTCTAACAGCTGTGCCAGCTGATTTATTAGTTGTCCTCATCTGCCTGTTTTCTTTTTGGCTTCATTCTCTGAAGGCTTATTATAAATACATAAAAATTGGCAGCACAGAAGTATTTCATCTTTGGACTTGTTCTTCCAGTCTGTGTTGAATCAGAATTTATTTCAATTTGTCCCTACTGACATTTCAGAGACTTGGATAAGTGTACGTGTATTGTATCCTGCTGTTCCTCCCTCCCTTCCCAGCAGATGCATAACTTGCTCTCTCCATGATCAGAGTTGGCCAGACATGATCCAGTCTGGTGTTTTGTTAGCTCGCTGAGGTGCGTGTAACGTTGCACTAAGGTTACTACTGGAATTGTGGCAATTCACAACAATGCTGTTATAATTTTTTCTGAGGAATATTTTTGTCCTTTGTTTTGCCTTCTTCTTTACAGTTAAAAAGATGGTAAAAAACTTACTTTACCATTGCAGAATCTATACCTGTTCTTTTAATTAATTTACATTCTCTAAAATACCTCAATATGATTCCAGGCATTAAAAATCTGTGCTAATTATTTAAAAAATTTTATTCTTCTTTCTGATATTGGTTGATGGTGACACTTCTCTTAATTACTTAAAGTGGCTGCTGAGGCTCTGAGTGTACATGAATGAATGTTTGCTGGCCTGGATGAAACTCTGCTGGATATCCAAATAATGTTGTCTCTCCTAGTATTCAAATACTCTGGTGATGGTCATAATAACAAATCTCCATTTCATAATGAAATTATGTTGCTATACAGAGAACTGATCTGTAATGTCAAAGCTGTTATAAAAGGTAGTTAAATTTAAGTCCTTGTTTCCTAGTTTAGTTTGTTGTATTTATCATCTAGTCTTTTCCATTAGTTCTCTTACCAACTTAGAATTCTTTTATGGTTGTTGCAATGACCTGTGCAATATTGGGATGCCACCAGCAACTACGTTTTTGTTGCTTCTTGCCCAAACTTAAGATAAAATGGCCTGAACTAAGTGTCTTTTTTGCATTACTGAACATGTTACAATTGTTCTGTTGGAACTGATTAAGAATAAATGGGAATTTAGGATAGAGAGGACTTCCAGTATACCCTAAAAGGTTAATATCTTCCATAACTTAATATAGTTGAGAAGTGTAGCCTTTTGCCTTGGTCCATCCCTGGAGTTAATTCTCTTCTCTCAGGAACAACTGTGATAAACTCTAGCACCTTCAGTAAGAGGAGTTGCTTAACTGATTAATAAGGCAGGAAAATGGTGCTGACTTCTTCAGTTTCTCTGTGTTGGCAGTGTTACTTAAATTTTTAATTTCCTGGAAATGGAACATCCTTCAAGGTGTTTACTTCATCCTCCTGCAAACAGATTTTTTTTTTTTTCAAATGTCGATAACATTCTTAGCATTTCTTAATTTAGATGGTAGTAGTGAATAAATGGCCATTTACTAAAATGCAGTCCAGATATAAAAGCAAACTTTAAATCACAGTGTAATCCACCAACATTTTTTGGTTTTGTTTAACCAGTTCCAATTTTTGGACACAACTGCTTTGTAAAAGGCCCTTTGAAATACTTAAAATTTAGAAAAACTATGTTAGCTCTTAAGACTGTTAAAGGAGCTTGACATAATGATGGTACAGAAAGCCTGGGATGATCCAATGAAGCTCACTTGCTCTCAGTTTTAGTTAAACCTTATATGTTGGGTTGTTAAATTTGAGATACTTAGCATTCTGCAATTTAGGTATGTATGCTTTTTACTTTTAAAATTTAAGAATTAGTGCTCTGAATGATAAAATAAGCTTGTGCATATGAGCTTATGCATATAACAGGGTAGAGAGCCAGAAGCAGGGGCAGGCAGACTGGCTGCCGTTCCTTGTCCTTGTCCCTTCTGTCTGCTCAACATTGTGTCTTAATTCAGGCATGATTTCCTTCTATTCTTACTTTTTTTCCTCGTATCAGTTCTGCTCTAATGAATGATCAGTGCATTAAAGATGTATTGCAGTTTATTTTCTGGGAATTTTTTGGTTGTTATCTGTGTTTGTTTGTACAGATAAAATATGCAGTAAAATTACAGGAGAAAGTGGAGAGAGCGTTAGGAGTTTTCTTAAGAAGGGCATCGTTTCACGTACCTTGAGTGAAAGGAATTCTTTTCTCCTTTCTTGACATTATGAACAAATTTTTTTCCATTAATTTCTATTTGGTATTTTGTTTGCAAAACTGGTCAGAGTGGTTGTACTACTTCTACTACTGTTATTTGAATACTGCAAATGTAGTCTTCTGTTCATATCTGCAGTTTGGTACGAATATGAATGCAGTTGTTTGAAAGTTGTATGGATGCATGTGTAGAGGACAAGTAGAAAGTGAGTATCAATTTGTTTTTATAGTGTTAACAGGGAATTTTTCATGAAGTAGGCAAGGTTTTTTATTAAAAAATTGTAAACTATTTTTAGTTATTTTATAAGCATCTTTTTCTCTCCACCTGAAACCTCATGAAAGAATTCAAAAAAAGCATGCTAGCATTAGAACTCATTTTGTTAATAGACACAAATATGAACAGCTTGAAAATACTGAAGATGAGCCAAGGTGGCCCTTTAAATAGTTTAGAGGTGCTTAGTGTTGAGTGTCTCTCTATTTCATGTTGTAGTGCTTAATCCTTTTATTTACTTGTCATGTAAATTTGTCTAAATGTGAGGGGTTTTTTTCCTTTTGACTCCCCAGGTGGCCCAGAACATTGGCAGGCATCACAGCATACCTGCTGTGTACACGTTATTCTGCTGGCAGTGGGATATATCCTGGCAACTCACAAGATGAGAGAAGAGCCTGGCGCAGATGCGACAGGGGAGGGTACTGGGCAGACGAGGACTACTCCAGGTGCCAGTATGCAAATGATGTGACTCGAGTTCTTTATATGTTCAATCAGGTAATTTGTACATTTCTGTAAAACCAAATTATTATCTAATTGATGGAAATAAAAACTCCGAAGAACCTTTGTGTTTTTTAAGCTGGAAATACTGGTTGTCTGGATAGGTATGATGGACACATGCCTCTGAGTACAATACTGGAACCTGTAGGATTAGGTTAAAAGCTTGATTTAGTATCTGTTTGAGTGCCCCTAGATTGAAAGTGCAAGGAAAATTTTATTCTTTGTATTATCTAAAGCATAAGAGAATGGCTTGTCATGGTTATTTTTGTCAACTGGATGCCCTGTCCTGCCCACATGCTGTAAAGAAACGAGGCAGGCTTAATCTGTAATGGAGAACAGCTCTTTTCATTATAATAGTAGAGAGTGGTCTAACTCTGCTCTGCTTTTGTTGCTGTAGACCTTTGATAGATTCAGTGTGATTGGGAAGAGTTAGCTAGTGAAAGTAGTGAGTATTAACGAGGCCTCTTTACTGGTAGCACTTAACAGGATCCAAGAGAGTATTCTAGAATTTAAATTGTAGCTATGAAACAACATTTTTCAGCTCCAGGTTCCTTTTGAGGTTTGTGTAGTTAATGCACACTTCCCCAAACGCTGTTCTGCAGTGATGTACCCAACCTTGTCTGTATAGGTGCTGTGATGGAAATTACTCCATAAAGCTTTGAACTTCTGGTTTAAGCTTGTTTTCCAACACATGCAGTCAGATCACTAGTATGGATGCAACAGGTGAAACCATGGAAATATGAGATTGTTTTTTGTGTGGTGTTTTGGAGTTTGGTTGGTGTTTGGTTTTTTTGGTTTGTTTTTTAATAATAATGCTTAGTCACTGGAGTTGATGATGTTGGTAGCACCACTTATATTTAACATGGGGCTGTGGTGTTTGTCTGAGCCCAGGGCGGGATTTCTACATGTTGTGTGGGTTTGGGGTGTTTCCATTCATCTCACATTCTTTTAGGGAAAACTTCACGCTACCTGTCTGAAGCACCTCAGCCCCCAGCTGGGATGATCGGATCTAAGCTGGTATTTTCCCCTTGGGATATCTTAGATTTATGCACTCAGTGAAATCTTGGTGTCCAGTTGCTTGGGCTAACTCCAGTTAGAGGCAAAAGACTTGTACTGCCTATTGTGTAGATGGGCTGACTTGCTCCCTCTGCATTCAGGTACTTCTAATGCAGACATAGCTTTTTGTTTTCCTGCTCTGGTTCCCTGAGGACGCCTGAGCACTGGCCAACAAAGATGGCAGGGGTGAGAAGGAAAGAAGGGGAGTGCCTGTTCTGGCCCAAGATAAACTTAGAGGTTGACATAACTGTTCTGCTTTACTGCTTTATATTCCTAGCACTAGAGGTGCATGCCATGGCTTGGTCACATGAGACAGGTTTGAGAGCTCAAATGAAGAGTGTTCTTTCTTAATGACTGGTTAACAGGTGAGAGATGATGCTGGGGATCACTGTCCTTTTCTGAGACACAGAAAAGTTGAGTGTTAGCTTAAATAGAGCTTTGATGCTGCTGGTTTGCTTTTTTCTCACCTGGGAACTCACATTTTTCTGCAAGGCCTGTGACAATTCAATGCCATTCCTGCCTATGTACTGTAGCCCAGCTGCTCAAGAGCCTAGATAACTTAAACTTGTTATAACTGCTTTTGGTTAGCCAACATTTTTCAGGTTGTGGAAAAACGTTGCTAACTTTGTGTTAGGAAGTTTAAAATGTAAGCATCAGACTGGTATCTTTAGAAAAGCAAAAGAATAATTTTCATATGTGAAGTAGGTAACTTCTTAGTATCTATTTAAAAATATATGTACACGAGTATTCTGTGCTGAAATAAAGATTTAATTTTTTTAAAGGGTGAAGGGGAATGTTTTGAGTGTGGGAGTTGTTTTTACTTACAAGTTGCCTTCTTTTTATGTGTAGTAGGTCTGGAATTTTTAGCAGTATTCTGCACAGAAATTTCATGTCTCTGAGACTAATTTTAAATGTAATCATATTACAAGCATGTTTATAGCCTTTGAACAAAGGTAGTTGAGCTGTTTTGAACATCAGAACTTGGCCAAACATTTTAAATCAAGTAAAGGTTCACATGTAAAATAAAATTGAACCTTTTTAACATTCCAGAAGAGCATTCATATTCTACTGTTCTTGTTTGTGTATTGAACAGGTACAGTTTTAGGTGAAAAGAAATTCATGATTAAAGAAAAAGTTCAAAGAAATTATACAGAGTGTCTGAATTTGAAAGTTGACTTTGTTCAGTATGTGCTATGACTTTGAACTTTATTTTCGCTTTAAATGCATGACTTTTAGCATATTGACAAAAAATTAGCTTCCATTAGTCGCATTGAAATTTATGTACAAGTGTTAAGACTGTCAAGGACAAATATATGGTTGTGCTTATGTAGCACTTTTCAAAATCAGTAGGGCAGACTAGATATCTCCACACCAAAAACCAGAGAGAGAGAACCTCTCTAGTTTGGATTATCATGGATAAACAGCATCTGAACATGAGCTGATAACATTTGCACAGCTTTCCACTGTACTATGTAAAATTTCCCATTTTTCGTCCCTGCTGGCTCAGGCATGTTGATGTTGTATATTATGTAGTGAAGAATTTTCCAGCATGGCGTTTGTTTCAGGAGTGAAATCGTGACCTTTGTCATAGAGAGATCTGTCTTGTTTTTTCGTGTGTGTATGCCATTCCAAATGCTTCCTATAATTACAGAATTGAGAGTAAATGCTGTGGCAGTGGTTTGTTTGAATTGGTTTTGGCTTCTCTTGCTATAAAATGCTGTGTTTAAAGAGCTTTGTGTTGTCATGCCTTGGCTTTGCTGAAAATGAAAATAAGCAACTGATTGTACTGTTTTGGAGGGTTTTTCTCCTTTTTTTTGGTGCAATACCTCTCTCCCTTCTAGGACAACAGCACAAAACCCAGTTGCTCACTGCCAGTACAAACAGTAGTTCTCTGGCTTGTAGGAAATGTTTTTGCTTACAGATAAGGTGGTGGTTTTAGCTACTCAGAACACTGTGATCTCTGTGGGAATTGCTCTCCTCTTTGGATGAACGCTTATTTATTAACTGGTGAAGTGTTGTCTCCATCTTGTACTTTTTCAAATGCTCATGTTTGTTCTCTATGTAGATGCCTCTCAACCTTACTAATGCAGTGGCAACAGCAAGACAGCTCTTGGCTTACACAGTTGAAGCAGCAAATTTTTCTGATAAAATGGATGTTATTTTTGTGGCTGAAATGATAGAGAAATTTGGAAGATTTGCTGAAAAATATAAAGAGGTAACTGGATAATTTGCCATCACTTTAAAGATAATCAAAGTGTTTGTCCTTAAGTATTCTGAGCAGTGAAATCTTCCCAACATTAGATGCAGGCACTGAGTTAGTGGATTGTCAGATTCTATTCCATGTTTTTGTTTGTTTAGTAGGTCCCTGAAGTTGCTGACCCATGGTCACAGACTTTGCATTCGCGCTGAGATGATCCAGCATTCACTGGACCTGTAATGTGAGTAACACCTCTGGTCAGCACTGGAGCAGGGAGATAGGTACAGTAAGTCTGTTTTTATTTAATATGGAGTGGGTCACGCAGGTTTTCATTGGTATGTTCTTATCTAAAAACACAAATAATGAAAGCCTCAGAGATCCTCTCAATAATGAATAAAACAAGACTTATCTTCTCCCCTTCCACCATGATAGACTGTCTTTATTCAATATTGAGCCATATCTCTAAGGTTTTCAGTACTCCTCTGTCTTGCAGGATATAACATAAGACATTAAAACAAAATCTTAGAGAACGCTCATTGCTGGGGAGAAAAATGCAAGTAGTTGAATAGTCCCGCCAGTGGGTAGAAACTCTCTGTTTCACTGCTGAACAGAGGTTATATTGATCTCACTGTACAGTGCATGTTGGGAAGTTGGAGACCACAATGCCTTGAGTTTAAACTCATTAAAAAAAAAAAATTTAAAAAAAAAAAAAAGCCAAATTTTCCCCATCCACCCCCTAGCAAACCATAAATGCTGGTTCTACATCCTTTGCAGAACTCCTTGGAAGATTTTCGTCTTAGGCAATGTTTTTTTTTTCTCAGTGGATTTGATTTGAAGCCAGCTTGTGATTTGCTGGTATATTTAAGGAATATGAGTACAATTTCATGTAAAAATTTTAGTAGCTATTAATAAGGCTGATTTCTTATCAGGTTATTACTCTACGAACTTGTTCTTGACACTGTTATTCATACACATTCACTTACACCATGTTCTTATTTGTTCCTTAGTTTGTGCTAAAGTGGCTGTTCTGAAAGATTAGTACAGTAAATAATAAACAGGTTCATTTAATAGCTCATTCAAATCGGAAGAAACAACACGAATGTTCAGGAAGTTCTTAGCAGATTGTCTTAAGTTAGAATACAGCCAGAAAAACTTGTTCATACCTCGATAAGCAGGAGAAAGGATAATGTGTAATATATTTTAAACGTGTGAAGCAACTTGAATTCTGTGAGTTGAGGATATGAACACTGCTGGTTTATTCTCAAATCAGCGTTTGTTGATGCGTGAAACTTGTTACCATTTCTTAAGTAGTAATAAGTCATGATGCAGACCTTCAATTAATTTAACTTTGTTCTTGAAGATCTAATGAAAGAGCTACAGCCTGCAAATGCTTCTTAAGGCTCTGTGTTAGTTAAGAATTTTTACTGATTGTAACTTCTGTTCCTAAGAGAGCCAGTTCTCAAAATAATAAATATTTTTATATTCTGATTCTTGCCTTTATATTTAAAGATGTAAAAAAAGAAGAGCAAATTGTGCTCTCCTTATTCTGAAAAAAAAATTGGGAAGCCTGGATAGTAAAGGAGATACCTTCCTCACGCTACCCTTTCTCTCTTCAAGCAGAAAATTCTCCAGTCCCTAAATTTAGGCACTGTGAATTGCATTTTGGTCAATTCAACTAAAAATTATACTCACCTTTGCTTTTAGTCCAGTATTTGTCACTGTTCCTTAAAGGTTGTGCAAATCTGGCGTGAGTCAATGTTGTCAATGTAGGTGCTCATTAATTTTGGTAGAGTAGCCTAAATAAATAAGTTCCCTTTATAGTTTGTATTTGTTTTTCATACGGAAGGTGGGGTGAGGACTGTGAGCTTTAAACAATATAATTGATGGTTTGAAAGCAGCACTGGTACCTAAGGATATTTGCTGTCTCTCTCATGTAAACCTGTGGCCTAAAACAGGTCATGCAAATTTGAAGGAAAGCAAGAAAGCAATAAAAAAAGTTTGACTTGCTAAAAGGAAGCAAAACAGAAGGGTTGTATGCTAAGTTTTGCCTGTTTTACTCTTATTGTCTTCTAGCATAGATGCAACAGTATTATTGGTGATTTATAGTTAATTTTAGTTTTCAAGTTGATTGTAAATAGTCCTCTTAAGCAATTAGTACAGTAGGAAGTGAAGTATTGCACCCTTTCCTTTTAATAAAATATTTATCATGGATTTTTTCCTATGTACAATATAAACAGACACATTATATTGGCATGACATTTTTCTTCAGTGGGGGTAGATGTCTGAGTCAAAGTATTTCAGTATCTCAATGTGATGAGGTGATTGAAATAGGAGCAACCAATCTCCTTGTGCTTTTTGTGCTGCCAAGTCACTTTGTATTTTCTGATGATGACCTTACCTGCTGAACGCTTTGATGCCTATAAAAGAGTCTTACTTCTCTTCCATGTTAGCTTGGTGACGTCATGGTGGACATAGCAAGTAATATTATGTTGGCTGATGAACGTGTTTTGTGGATGGCACAAAGGGAAGCCAAGGCTTGCACCAGAATTGTACAGTGTCTACAGAAAATTGCTATGTATCGGCTTGCAAATGGAGCTCAAGTTTATTCTACTGTAAGCATGAATTTATTTATTTCTTTAGAAGAGGTTTTGCTCGCTCTTGAATTTGAATAGCTTTTTATTTTTTTTTAATAGATGCTGGCATTATCTGAAATGCCTACTATTTCTGTAGGGAGAAGAGCAATACTCTGAAAAGATTTATACCTGCTAGATAAACCGAAACGGTTTTCTGGATGTGTTTTTCTGTGAAGGCAGAGAATCCCTTTAAGATTATTTATTATCCTGTCTGTGGTGTGTAAAATCATTTCATGTTTGATTTTTGTTGTCACAGTATTCTCCAAATATCGCTCTTGAGGCCTATGTAATAAAGGCTGCTGGTTTCACTGGGATGACTTGCACCGTATTTCAGAAAGTGGCTACATCAGACCGTACAGGACTCAGCGATTATGGGAGAAGAGATCCAGATGGAAATCTAGATAAACAATTAAGCTTTAAGTGCAATGTTTCAAATACACTGTCAAGCCTGGCTTTAAAGGTGGGATGTTCTTTGTTTCCGTACTGGCTTCATAATAATATATATGAATAATTTGGCAAGCAAGTTTATTGTTATTAATTTCTAAGGTTAAATTTGCATTTTTGTGTAATCCAAAATGACTGTGAGAAGAATTAAAGGGATAAGGGATAATAAAGCTTGATTATAAAATAGTTGTTTTAATGGACCCAACATTTAATAAGTAGGTGTGGTTTTGTTCATTGTAACTTCTTAAGTTGAAAGATCCTTTCAGACCTTTTCATAAGTATTGAAATTGAGACAATTCCTAGTTTGTACTAATATATCTTTATTTTTCTGCATTTTCACCTTCATTATGTATTAAATCAGACATTAGCAGTCTTAAACATGTGAAATATTCTGCTCAGAGTGATACTGTAATTAAGCATGAAATAGAAGATGGACGTGAGAGGTTAATTTTGTATGTGCATGTGCATATACACATACATATTACGTCTATATGTGTGTGTGTATAAAATGGAAACACTTCCTCGTATTCCATTAAGGTATTTTTTCAATTATATTCCCCAACTTGCCAGTTTGTTTTTAGCACTTAATTGCTTGAATGTCACTGCAGGACCTATATTACAGTTTTATTTATGTAATTCTATGAAATTATATGCATGCTCCTCACTCAAGTATTATTTATATACAAGTAAAACCACCCTGTTTGTACACAGCATTTTGTTTTGAATGGTGCTAGTGCACAATTGCAGCATTTCTCTGTCTGCTTGCTGCTTGTGTTGGATGCTGCTTCTATTTGCTAGTAGTCTAATCTGGAAAAACTCTTGTAATACTTTACTGATACCAGCTTTAACTTTACTCTCTGTAACAAGTAAGGTAACTGCAGAATCTTAACTTTTTTTTTTTTTTTTTTAAATGTTTTAAGACTTATACATATATATATATATAAAATAACCTGATTAAGCTGTTTTATCCTGGATTACTTGGAAACAATGTCAAATATGTTGGTCATGATACATAGTCTGCTAAAAGCATTAATCTCTGACACTGTACATATAGAGGAGTTGCTAATTTAATTTCTGTAAAGAATATAATTTTCTCTTTAGAACTTTAAGAATCTGTTTGTTTCTAGAACACAATTGTAGAAGCTTCTATCCAGCTGCCAGCTTCCCTTTTCACCCAAAAACAAAAAAGAGAAATCAGACCAGCAGATGAATCTGTCTACAAGCTTCAGCTTATTGCATTTCGCAATGGAAAGCTTTTCCCAGCAACTGGAAATTCAACAAATCTGGCTGATGATGGGAAACGTCGTACAGTTGTAACTCCAGTTATTCTTACCAAGATAGGTTTGTTTTTATTACTACTTTTTTATGATCTTTAGTGAACACTTTTGACTCCCTTGTTTTGATTAGTGTGTATCCAGTAGAAGGTTTTAGCATCTAATGTGATACATGATGAGAAATTTATGTGCAAATACATTTCCTTTGTAACAGATGGTTTAAACGTAGCCAGTCACCACGTTCCTATCAATGTGACACTGCGGCGGATTGCACATGGAGCAGATGCTGTTGCAGCTCAGTGGGACTTCGATCTCCTGAATGGACAAGGGGGATGGAAATCTGATGGTTGTCGCATCCTTCTGTCTGATGAAAATATCACGACCATTCAGTGCTACTCCCTCAGCAACTATGCTGTTTTAATGGTATGACACTTACGAATTAAGGTTATTTCTGGAACTTAAAAATGTTTCAAGATACAATTCTGTTTGTTTTTTTCCTCGTGTTAAGGAGAACAAGCATTCCCGCACTCCATTTCGCATAAAACTAGGCATAATAAATACATCTTCAGTTTTTGCTTTTGTTGATGTAAATGTTGAAGTAAGATGAGGTTTAAGTGGAAATCCGTCAAGATGTAATTAATTGGAAGGACCTGAACAGGGTGGTTTGTCATCCTGGCTGGATGGTGAATGACATAACCAGAGCTATTTCACTCTATTTTAATCTACTTTACTTTAGTACGTATATGTGTAGAAGAAAGTACTTTGTAGTGTACTGAACTTCTTCATACATTTCAGGACATTATGTAAAGTCCTCTGATAAGGAAACTCATTACTCAGTGCCTGGTTTTCTGATCTAGTGATTTAGGCAGATGCAGTTGTAAGACTTTGTATTTATTTGGAAATTATCTTCACCACTGTTTAATAATAGAAGGGATAAGCAGGAGGCTCAGCTGAAGACTCAGTGTTAAAGGCTGAACAGAGGAAAAAACCCAGCAGTTGTGGTTGAGAAGAAACAAGAGTTCTGCTAATTGACTAAACCCCCCCAGTATTCTTAATGCCATCTCTACTGTTAACTATACTGATATTCTTTTTTAACTTAATAATTATTTAAGATCAGTTTAGCTCAGAAATTACATTATTAGCTCCCGTCGCTCCTTCTGCTAGGTCTGATGAAAAATGTCAATGCAATGGAATTGTGTTGACTTATTCCATTGGTTATTGGGTCAAGGCCTCAGCTATCTAGGCAAGGCATATACTGAGTTTTCTCAGATGTTTTAGAAGATTATTGTAAATCTTGCGATTTTGTATCTCTCGGTCTTGAAATTCAAACTGATACGTACAGGAGAGCTTGTTACCTGAAACCAGACTGGAAGCAGCAACCAGAATTGTCCTATAGTTTCTGTTGCCTGGTACTCATGGGCCAGGTGTGACAAAACTTTTGCTC
This sequence comes from Melanocharis versteri, assembly GCA_013397845.1. Taxonomy (NCBI): domain Eukaryota; kingdom Metazoa; phylum Chordata; class Aves; order Passeriformes; family Melanocharitidae; genus Melanocharis; species Melanocharis versteri. Next base: position 206,168 of record VZTG01004578.1, on the reverse strand, counting down.
GTGCAGTGAGTTCCCAGGGATCCCGAGCTGCATAACCACCAGGCCACGGGTAGTGTTGAAATCAGATGACACTGGCTGCCTGAGGCATAAATTCTTATGATCCTTTTCCAGGTGCCAAAGAAAACCAAATAGATAAGAATCAAACTGACAACCTGATTAAATTAGTTTGAAATGAGTTTGTTGAGTTAGTTAGGAATAGCGAATTTATATTCTGATGAGAGAACAATTGAAGGTATGGTGAAGAGACTGTTGACTCTAATTTAATTGTAAGCCTTAATTCAAAAACTCTTCTTGTCCATGAAATCAGATTACCCATCTTAAGCTTAAAAATATCACTGCTTTTTCTCAAAACAGACTGAAACTTCCTCCTAATCTTTTACTGTTCTTTCTTAATGCCAAGTTTTTTCTCCTTTTCCCCAGGACACTTTTGAACTTTGCTAACTCCAGAAGTTTAAGAGTGACTCACTCAGAATCATAAGGGAGAGATTTTTCTGTATCCTGTCCATTCAAAAAAATTATTTGTAATAGATTTTTTTTTCACTAATCATAGTTAAGAAAATTTACTGTATTTAGTGCTGGGGACTACAGTTTCTTTTGAGTTGTCACGTCATGTCTGTGTCCCCTCCCCATTCTTGGAACTCTAGTAAATTGCAACTTCTTCCAAACAGAATTATTTCTTCTTTTGAGTAAATGAAAATGTCATTCTGGGCTGGATTCAGAAAATTTAATTGATGCTCTAGAGCTGTTGAATTCTCTTAGAGTTATCAACTATCTATTCTGGTCAAACAGGAATCATAGATTAACAGTCTGGTAGGAACATCTGGTGCCATTTGGTCCGGTTAACCTGCTCAAAGTTTGACTGCCTTCAAAGTCAAATCTTACTGCTCCAGGTCATATTCGGTCAAGCCTTGAGTATCACCAGGGACACAGTCTCTCTGGGCAGTATGTGACCACTTCAGAATTTTTCTCCTAATCTAATTTTTCTCCTGTATCTAATCAGAATTTTCCATGTTGCTGATATTTTCAGTTTCCTTTCATCAGTGGATGGTTCAGCTCCAAGAAGAGTTAGAAAGGGTTTGACTTGGTCTTGTTTATACCGTCTCAGTAGGTAGTCCAATATAATAATGAGATTTCTCCCCTCGTCCTTTTCTTCTTAAAGATAAGAGACGTCTTCTTCAGCCTCAGACACTGTATGCTTCAGCCTGCTAATCATCCTGGTGATCTGTTAGACTTGCTCCAACCAGTATGTCAGTGTCTTTCTTGTGCTCAAGAAAGGAGCCTCAAATTGCGAGTTCTGCAGGGTGGTCTCTCAGTGCTCAGCAGAAGGGAAGGGTCAGCTCACCCACTTGCTGTGTCAGTGCTCACATGGCAAAGTGTGGCCTTGGGCTACAGGTGACACTGCTGACCTGTGGTCAGCTTTTGTCTACTGCTAACTCAGGTTGTTTTCTTATCAGTCCAATGCCCAGCCTCTGTTTTTATGTGCATGGAGTTATTTCATCCCAGATGCAAATCTTTCAATGTTTTCCTTTCCTAAATTTCATTGTGTTTTATCAGCCCATTTCTCTGTCTCTGATTGTCCTCCAATCTGTTGATTGGTGCCCCCCAGTCTATAACATCATCTACAGATTTGCTGAGAGCACTTCCTGTAATGTTTTTTGGGTTGTTAAAGAAGATAATTACAACTGAAACACACAGTTATTCCACATCAGTACATACAGATATTTTAAGATGAAAAAAATTGTGTGTTTCTATAAGCTCCTCCTTTCTATAAGACACCTCTTGGTGTCTTCAAGAATATATGAAGTTGAACTGTTCTATAAGAATTGTGGCTGCATTTATAAAGGTCAGCCAGAATAGCAGATAATTGCAGAAGAAACCCAGAAATAACAAATAAGTAATTGGAGAATTGTTTCAGGACAGGTGGGAAGGGAAGGAAGACATTTCACCTGGAAAGTGTCTGTTACTTCTTTGGTTCCCTTTGGCATTCCCCGACCCTCAAAAAATAGATACAGTGGACTAATGTTATTTTTGTTTCTGTTGTCAGGACTTGACTGGAGCTGAATTATATACACAGCCAGCTGATCTTCTGCATCCAGTCATTTATGCCACTGCCATGGTTTTGCTGATGTGCCTGTTGATGATCATGGTCAGTTATATATACCATCACAGGTAGGAATCAAAATTACCAGACTAAGAAAATTAGTTTCATCATGCTTAGGACTACCTTTTCTATTTTATTAGAGTATGATATAGTAATATGTTTTCAGTGTTTTTTCCCTATAAAATTTGTTGATGCAAACTAACAGTTATGCAAGTAGCTATTTCATCTTTCTTGAGTATGATAATTTAGCTCTCATAACCATATCTCTCCTTTAATTCTTCATTTTGCTTCATAATGAGAGAAGAGGCCATTCAAGAATAATGGTGGAATTTAACAAACTGTTCAGCTTTTTACATTTCTGTTGATGTGAAAGCTTGAATCCTAAAATTTTTAAGTCAGGCCCCAAGTAGATGTATAAAGCTGGTAATAGGCGGGTGTTTTAATTTCTTGTGATAAAGTCCAGAGATTATATTTGATTACAAAGTATATGGTAGTCAAACAATCATTAACAGGAAAAATTTGTCGTTTATCACAAGAATATCTTGGTAGTTTCTGGAAACAGTAATGTAGCTGTGTTTTATATTGTCTGATTTGTTTCTCTTAACAGTGTGATCAGGATCAGTGTTAAAAGCTGGCATATGTTAGTTAACTTGAGCTTTCATATTTTCCTGACATGTGTGGTGTTTATTGGAGGTATAACTCAGACCAGGAATGCCAGCATTTGCCAAGCGGTAAGTAAAAATTAATTACTGGTTTTGTAGTCCTATATATGAATATGCCCCGCTTGCCTCCTACAGAACTGTAATGCTGTATAGGCATTCATCAAAGTATAAAATTTAGACAAAAAATTAATATTTTGCTTTTAAGTCATCTAGTCCAACACCCCTGCAATAAAGAGGGACATCTTCAACTAGATAGGATTGCTCAGAGCCCCATCCAACCCGACCTGCAATATTTCCAGAGATGAGGCATCTACCACCTCTCTGGGCAACTTGTGCCTGTGTTTTGCCACCCTCATTGTAAAAAACTAACTTTCTAACATCTAATATAAATCAACATTCTTTCACTTCAGTCATTCCTTCCTATCATTACATGTCCTTGTAAAATGTGCAACAGATTTTTTTTTCCCAAAATACTACCACAAAAACTAAGTTTTATTGGTTATTTCTGTTTTTGAGACTGACTTACTATGAAATTATTTTATAGGCCTGTATGTGGCCTTCACAGGCCACGTGGAATCTGATTTTCAGTGGTATTAAAATACCTATTTCTATTTGCTCAATATAACCGAAGGGGAGGGAAGTGTTTCAAGCCCCCATGCTTTATTGCAACTCCTTCTTTTTAATGATTTGCCCTTGTAAGATTTGGCCATCTCTATTCAGTGGCAGTGTTTCAGTATAACAACAGTTGCTGCTTTCAAAAAATGTCAATGAAATTTTTTTAAATTTTAATCTAGTGATTAAAAAAAATTTTAAGTCCCTCACCATAATATTCCGTAGTGCTTTTTGTTTGAATTTACAGGAGTTATTGGGTTGATGGTTCAAAGTGTTGCAATAAGATACATCTCTGATCTTTCTCCTACTTGCCCGCACACATACGCACACCTTTTTTTCTTACCTTCCTGGAGACAGAAATCCTCCAGAAGAAACCTTGTGATACATAGGGGCGGTTTGAGAGTTGTGTGTTTTTACAGGTGACTGAAACTAGCAAAAAACCCACTTGTAGTCAGCTTAATAGGAACTGAAGTGTTGCCCCTTCTATGTGCATGTGCTGTCATGGCAGTGATGGCCTGTGAATAAGGCAGAACAGGACAAGGAGATTCCACTGTGAGGCAGACTTTGCATTAATGTTAGGGCAGGTTAAACATCTAACACACTTTCTTTATCTTTGCATTATGTTAAAATCGCTGATGAGTGTTGGCTGTCTGTATTTTGCCGTCTGCTCCATACTTGTCAGAGTATCATGAGTTTGCTGTTCCCTTACTTGTTTCAATTTGAATAACATATGTAACACGGGACATTTTAAATCAAGTCTTAAGTAAAATACAGTTTCCTAAAGTGTATGATAGATACGTAATCTGAAAATGTTTTTCCCGTTATTAAGTTTTCCATGGGTGGGTTTGCATTACGTATTTCTTTTTTAAACTATAATGACTTGACACTTAGAGTGGTCACATAAAAGAAGAGGGGTTTTTTTCTCTTGAACTGAGCTTCTGAAAATTTCGGCTTTATGGTGAGCTGCAAGTTTAATGATTACTATATTAACTTAGTAGAAAGGAAATATTTGGGGGTTAATTCTCTTGTTGTTGTCTATTTTTGTTTTAAGGTTGGGATAATTCTCCATTATTCCACTCTTGCAACAGTACTGTGGCTGGGAGTGACATCTCGTAATATTTACAAGCAGGTAACCAAAAAAGCAAAAAGATGTCAAGATCCTGATGAGCCACCTCCTCCACCCAGGCCAATGCTGAGGTGAGTTGTTTTTTATTGTGCCTGCTTATTTCCCAGGTTGCTACATTTATATTCTGACCAGAAAATGTAACAAGTCACTCACTACTCTTGTGTTCTCTCCAGGTCTGTAAAGTTCCTTTCAAATTTTGCTGTTCCTCAGTGCTAAGGAGGATGAGGTGACAGACTGTTGGTCTTACTGTATTATAGATGCAGTGCTGGGTTGCTAATTTGTAGATTAAAAAATTGGTAGTGTTTCAGCATCACCACTGAAGGTTTGATAAGGACTTTAGACAGCAACACAACCCATTAAGTTGTCCGAAGAAAGAATGTGGAGAACTGTTAACACAATTAATGAACACTGCAATTTAAGTAAATGAAGTTAAATATGTTTTCCAAAGATTGTTTACAAATTATTTGAAAAATAGGGGTGTCACTTATTATCAAATGAAAGTAGTGTTCTTTGTGAGGTGTTCCTTCTAGAATTTTCTTTTCTGAAATCCCAGAAATGGGACAAACTAATTATCTGTTAAATTAAAGTTTGTGAAATGTTTTTACTAGAAAATACTGACATACCTTGTTCATGTTGCCTCCTCAGCCACTGGATATTAATTAAAAACTGCTACACTGAAATTCTCCACAAGGTGGCAGAAGTTGATTAACTGTGATTAGTTACAGGCAAATATTTAGAGAGCTTGATTTTTAAAGTACAGAGACTGCAGAAAAATAGAAGTGCTTGTCTGATTATCTGCAAGTAACTTTTTCAGTACTACATACAAGCAATTTTTATCCCTTGTTATTTGTTATGAAGTCTCTGCTTTGGAAAATGTTTCAGTAAAATTAGCAGCCTCACAGGCTCAGCTCTGCACAGACATACATGAACACGCCGTTTCAGGTCTGAACGCCTCATCTCTGACACTGGCAGTAGCTCTGGAGACAAGTATCCAAGACAAGAACAGAGCAAACATGCTTTGTATTTTTCAGACTTTCTCAGTGTCCAACTTCCTGCAGATCAAGAATTTCTTCAGTCAGATAGATGTGTGATGTTTTTGTATGAAAGGGCCACAGAAGGTTTTTTTTTTTCAGTTGTCTTTTAAATAAAACTACCCATAATGTAGGACCTGTACAAAGATTTGTTTTATCTGGCCAGCTCCTGATTGCTGCATCAAGATACAGAATAAACCAATGTCAGAATCTGATCTTTGTAGGATTCAACAACTAAATAATAAATTCAGTGTATCTTGATTTCCAAGAAAGTCATAATTTGTTTTAGACTGTCGTTTTGTGTCTCAAGTGAGACAAGAGTAATTTCTGGTGAATTATCAGAAATGCAGTGGAAAAATCCAGGACCACCATAATAGGTGTCTTCTGTTGATAAAAAACAAATGCTCACCCACATGTCACAGTAGGAGTTTTCACTTGTGTGTTCTGATGTGAATTTGGACGAGATTAGGATAAGCTACAGGACTGAGGGCAATTAATTGGAATGATTACCAGTTATTACTGATCTGCCACTAAGGAATTCAATGTGAATTCCTAGAAAGCAGAATGAAAAGTAAGATACTCCAACAACAAATGCTCTTTTTCTTCTTTCAGGTGTACAGTTTTCATTAATACCACCACAGGGAAGCAAGAAGTATATACAATAAAATTACAGAGTTCATTAAAAATAAAAAAAAACAACCTACCATCTGCCAAACGCCTCTACCCAAAAAAAATTCAAGTAGCAGTGTATATAATATTATGCAAGTTCATCTCTGGAACACGGGACATACCACTTAGTATTTTCATTCTAAGTTTCCTTATTCTTTTCTAGCACTTTACAACTTCTGACTGCCAGCTTTTGCTTCTTCCTTCTAACACTGTATACTTTTGTTCAGTGTCTGCAAGTGGGAGGTGGGTGTGAGCAGCTGTGAGAGAGGGGCACCTTACAGCGGGAGGAGAAAACCTCTAGTGAGGAAGAGTTAGAAAACAACTGATACTGCCAAAACCCAAACCTGATTCACCCTATTTAGTTTAATAAAGAACTCATGTGTTTCCCAAATCCTGGAAAGCTCTAATTTCCTCCACGGTAACTGAAAAAATCCATTGTAATTAAGCAGCTACTGATATATTGGTTTTATTTTTTAGGTTCTACCTTATTGGTGGAGGGATCCCTATCATAGTTTGTGGAATAACAGCTGCAGCAAACATCCGAAATTATGGCAGCAGACCTAATGCACCTTAGTAAGTACCCTATAAGTGAGAGCTCTGTCATAAGATTTCTTAGGCTTGCTTTTCTCCGAATACTTGTTGCAGTTTATTCTGATTCTTACAGAAAACGTAGCACAGACAAGATCATTTCAATGAACTGAAAAACGTAAGTGGCTTGTGCGAAAATGTTAATTTATTCTTTGGTTTGTTTCTTTTGCAGTTGCTGGATGGCTTGGGAACCTAGCTTAGGAGCATTTTACGGACCTGCTAGTTTTATAATTTTCATAAACTGTATGTATTTTCTCAGCATATTCATACAACTGAAGCGTCACCCTGAACGCAAATATGAGCTGAAGGAACCTGTTGAGGAGCAGCAGCGTCTGGCCACCAACGAACACGGGGAACTGGCCCATCAGGATTCACTGTCAGTGTCCCTGGTGTCCACGTCTGCTTTGGAGAACGAGCACACTTTTCAAGCACAGCTTCTGGGAGTGGGCCTTACTTTGGTTTTGTATGTTACGCTGTGGATCTTTGGAGCTCTGTCCACCTCCCTGTATTATCCTATGGACCTGATCTTCAGCTGTTTTTTTGGGGCGACATGTTTAAGCCTCAGTGCCTTTCTTATGGTGCACCATTGCATTAACAGGGAAGATGTCAGGCATGCTTGGATAACAACTTGCTGCCCAGGAAGGAGTACATATTCAGTGCAAGTAAATGTGCCGCCCTCCAGCTCCAGTGGAACCAACGGAGAGGCCCCGAAATGCACCAACAGTAGCGCAGAATCCTCATGCACAAATAAAAGTGCCTCAAGCCTAAAAAATTCGTCTCAAGGTTGTAAACTAACTAACTTACAAGCTGCAGCAGCTCAGTGCCATCCTACTTCTCTGCCGCTGAACACAGGTCCTCAACTTGATAACAGCCTCACTGAACATTCAGTAGATAATGATATCAAAATGCACGTAGCTCCATTAGAGGTACAGTTTCGGACAAACGGACACCCAAGCCGGCACCATAAGAACAGGAGCAAGGGCCATCGTGCCAGCAGGCTTGCAGTGCTGAGGGAATATGCCTACGACGTTCCCACGAGTGTGGAAGGAAGTGTGCAGAACGGCTTACCCAAAACTCGCCAGAGCAACAGCGAGGGGCACTCGAGGAGCCGAAGAGCCTACCTGGCATACAGAGAACGTCAGTACAACCAGTCCCAACAAGACAGCAGTGATGCTTGCAGCACACTTCCGAAAAGTAGCAGAAATACGGAGAAAACAATAGCTACCAACAACAAAAAAGATATTCTAAGGAAACCAATAGCAGCTGAACTTGAAAACCAACAAAAATCTTATGGTTTAAATTTAGCCATCCAGAATGGACCACTTAAAAGCAGTGGACAGGATGGACCTTTGCTCACTGCAGACAGTACTGGTAATATTAGAACTGGGTTATGGAAACATGAAACTACTGTGTAGCATTATAATTCTTTGTGGGATGAATCCATATGAACTGTGATTACACATTCCTTAAAGCTATTAACACTTTTAAAGACTGTTTACAAACTGTAGGTACTTTATGCAGGGAGGGAACAAAGATAATATGCCAAGCAAAAAATTATATGCATTATTACCTTTGCTGTTCTTACAAAGATGAACTCTTGCTTGGTATTTTGTGAAATTTTTTTTGAAGTGTCAGTCTTGAGAAATGCAGAACACAACTTTGTACATTTTTTTACCTGTAACCCTGCAGATGTGTCCACAACACATTTCAAATTTGTATTTAAATGTACAATAAATAGTATTTTCCCCAGCAGCCCAAAGTTGCACTTATTAGTTGGGTTTTTAAAATATTACTGCACTGAATGTCGTATTGATTTTACCGTTTCATTATCTGAAATTTATGAGCTTCCATTACTGAAGAAAATACTGAAGTTGTAGTGCCCTACACTTAAACTGTTTACACCTCAGTGTAAACATGATCATATTTTGTATCATCCTGCTGCTGTGACCAATTGAAGTCGTAGTTGCAGAGTGGTGTTGAGGTTGTACCTGTTTCCAGCACTTACACCCATTTTGCTAAAGCTGTGTATTAAATAGCAAAAAATGCTTCTGTATCATCTAGTACTGATACCACAACTCACCAACTTTAGGCAACAAATGGAATTGGATTGTATATACTTGGTTAGTTGGTTACCTTCTTCAGACCTGTCACTTTTGGGTGTTTTAGTTAAGTGTATCTGAGTTACGATACAGATCTAACATTGTCCATACTCAAATATTGTGTTAAATAATTTATAAACTCGTTGAGATATGTTTAATTACTACTTGCCAGATTTACTGCAGCCTCTAGTAGTCTGTTTGATAGTCTGAATTAATCCTGGATGCATTGTACAAACCTCGGCTGTAGGACAGTGTTGTTGGAGTTTGAGTTCTATTTTTACTTCTTGTGGGTAGTTACCATTTAAGAATTCCTTCAGGAACATTTTGACAAGTGTATGACTCAGTTTTGATTGCTATTCTGTTTTCCTGGTTTCAAGAGAGGTAGCTTTTAGCTTGTATCCAACCTTACAGCAACCATAAGGATAGACACTCAAAAAAAAGGAGCTTACGGGTATTACCAAAGAAAAGAATTTTAACTAAGTATACAAGTATATATCAAATACCTGTTTTAAATCTATTTGATAAGGTACGTACACATCTTAGACAACTGACTGCTTTGTAATTGCTGTTTGTGGGTTGTTACTTGGTGCAGGAGGGTTCCTTTTGGTGGCAGAAATGCAGTTTTGGACCTAGAAGTCAAAACCAGCAACTTGATCCTCTTCCAGTCCAAATGCTGCAAGTCATGAAAACTGAATTGCAGACAGTAAGGGCGTGGGCCAGGAGAAACAATCATCTCTGAGATGAATTTGTATAGTACACAACTAGCAGCAATTCATACATAGGATGTAGCCCATATCTCAAACTCAGATATTCTTACATTATATTTAGTCAGGTGTCTATACCGTGCCTTTTTTTATAGTAACAAATGTATGTACATATGCAAATAATTTAAGCCTACTTTTTATCTTTAAAATTATAGTACTAGAAAAATTTAATCCATGTATAATATGGAAAAATGTCGAAACAGCCCATAGATGATTTATTATCTGAACAAGGGACTTAGGGTAGGATCAGTGATCCTTTGAATCTGCTTGCCCATTGCTTTTAGCATTTGCCCGCTTTCCATAAGTTTGCTTGGATCCAAACATCAATTTAGTATTTCTTGAAACCCACCTTTAAAATTAATTCTCTGTGTAATACTTCTGCGTAGCTTGATAGTTTGCCCTGTTTTGATGGGATAAAAAAGAAGCTTTTCTCGTAGTACCTAATAAACTCTGACTAGCCTTGGTATAGACAGGGTCATTAATGTAAAATAATTCTTAAATCATCCCTCTAATAAACATGATTAGTTCAATCACTGCTATATAACTAGCTACATTTGCTTTTCATCTAACAAGTGCTTTGGCTCAGACAATAAATTAAGACGTTGTTCTCTGATAGAGTCTTGACAAACACAATCATACTCTCATCTGCTGTATTTTTCATGAAGAATCTTAAATTGAAAGAATTTATGTAGCTGAAACATGCTAGGCAGGTTATTAGACTCTGTAAAAGGGGGGATATTCAATATAGTATCTTATTAAGAAAGAAAGAAACAGAAAGTCTTCCGGCTTTTTCATATCTTCTTTCCTAATAGTATGAAGCAGGCTTATTTTCAGAATTGTAATTAAACTTTGCATGAAAAACCACCTAAATCACTCCTATGCAAAAAAAACCAAAACCACAAAAAGCTTATTTTGGCCTTCTGTGGATCAATGAGAGTAGCTACAATCATTAATCAGATATATAAAGGAAAGTAGATAACACAAAGTGGGGGCAGTGTGTGTTATATACAAAAAAAAGGAGGGACTAGAAACAGCAGTAGTTAGGGCTGGTCGTCTCCATGATAAAAGTGAGTATGTTTGTGCAGTCATACTAGTGGCAGCAGCAGACTTTGAAAAACAAGTGTCATGGGTATAGAGGAAAAGGATATAAGCACACCCTGGCTAAAAAAGTTTTGGTGGTTTTATCATAGAATGTTAAGGGTTGGAAGGGATCTTAAAGATAATCTAGTTTCAACTGCCCCTGCCATGGGCAGGGACACTTGCCACTAAACCAGGTTACTCGAGGCCATGTCCAACCTGGCCTCGAACACTGCCAGGGATGGAGCATCCACAACTTCCCTGAGCAACCTGTTTCGGTATCTCACCACCCTTAGAGTAAAGTATTTCTTCCTAATACGTAACCTGAATTTCCTCTCTTCCACTTTGTGCCCCTTACTCCTTGTCTTGTCACTACAATTCCTGATAAGGAGTCCCTCTCTGACTTCCCTATAAGCCCCTTCAGGTACTGGAATGTGCTATGAAGTCTGCACAGAGTCTTTTATCTCTCTGCCTCATGTTCATTGTTAAATGCATGCTATTGACTTGGCATATGGTCTCATTTACACCTTAATTTGGGCAAAGACATCTCTTGTTAATTGCATCTCACCCATTATCACAACGCCTTAAATGCTAATAAATTTAAACTTTGTGTAGGTTAAGAAATATTTCAGATGTTGGAAGAAACAATGGCTTTTTATCAAGTTCTTTCATTTTTACTTAATTATGTATGTTTTGACCACTTCTATGTTAGCACTGTGCTGCTTGCTGAAGCTGTTGATGTATTGTGCTGCTGCCTTTTCACATCCCTGAGCAAAGTGAAGGATCAGTTTGCATTGGTTTTATTGGGTCACACTGTCCAGGTCTTAGGGAGATGAATAGCGTAGATGTCTGTGAGAAGTACTATTCTCCTTGGAGTTCAATATTAACATGTAGAACATGGAAAAAGCATCTAATTTAAAAGAGCACACTGAATTTTTAATCCCTGCTTTCAAAAAAGGAGAACCTGTTGTGTTGTAGGAGTTTGGTTTTAGTTTAAATTAGGTTTATATACCTTTGGTTCCCAGATTGGTTGAATATGGACATTTGGGGAGATGCAGGAGGAAATTACGTGGTGGTATCAATGAATGCAGATATACAATTTATTTTATATAGAAGAATTAAGTTTTGAAAGCTGTTAAATGAGTAAGATTGTATGACAAGCCCATCAACATCACTTCACAGCTGAAACTTGCCTCCATGTGAGCAGGTAGAGAATGGCAGTCCTTGGCTAGAGGTGTGGAAAGCAGCCATCTGCCTACTCCACTCACCTGGCCACTTCTGAAAAGCCCTCACAGAGCTGGTGCTGCTGACCAGGCTTCTCTGCTGGCTGAGGTTGTGGCTCCCCCATGCATTGTGGACAAAATCTTGAATTGTGGAGGATGGCTCTGGAGAGTTTAAAGACAGAAACTAAAAGGTCAGTGCAGAAATGGGCTTGCTGACATTCTCAAAGCATGACTCACAGCCAGCTGATTACATGTCTGTTGTGACTTTATCTTAAAAAAGCCAAACAACCTTTAATCACCTTTAATCCCAAAGCATACAATTTGAGTATACAAATTAAGTGCTTAGCTGAACATGACATTTTCTCTGAAGTCAGCATTTACTCAATAGAATAGTACTTAAAAATCTTATATTCTTTAAGTTTGGAATGAAATAGCTGACGCAAGACTAAAGATAATAGTGAGAGAAAACTGAGGGGAAATTTTTAGTTTCTATTAGATGAAGATTCTTGAAATTTTGCATTTGATACTTAAGTGCTGCATATAGTAAGAGTTTCATATACCTCTTCAGTGGGACATCACTGAATAGCCTCAAACCCCATAATTTTATGAATGAAAGAGAATGCTAAACGTTAGCAAAGATTAATTTTTAGAACTTGATTTTAGAGATTGTTTCAGAGACATACTTTTCATAAAATGACTAAAATATAGTATTTTTTTTTCTTTCATATAGATGTTTTATCTTCTAAATGTAAATTTCAGCTTTCACCTAGAGGAGGGCTTCAGCTCACTTGCAAAGCCTAAAGGGCCTTCTGTATGAATCACTATGTAATTCTTGATAGTATGAACCATTTCTTATAATACATGCCTGACATTTTCACTTTATCCACTTAAAGTTCTATTTGCTGACTATGATCATTCTGTTTCTCTCAGCATCAAATATTCCTCCTGCAGCCTTTTTCCTAATCTGTTGCCAGCTACAACACAGATTGTCTTCTGCCCTCCCCAACAGCCTTCTACATTGTGACACTGTGGAGCAGCTTTCTGAATTGTTTGCAGCAATTTCCCTTTAATTCACAAATGAGTAAGTTTTTCCTCTAAGGCAGAATCCAAATCTGAACAGCAAAAATCTGCAGTATGCAGACTCTGTTTCATCTGTTCACTGGTGGTGGTTTTATTGGATGCAACTGGTGAAATAGACACATGTAGAAAGGACAGTTTCCTTCCTAGGGAAGGAGGCGTCCTTGGTAACATCTGGAGCTGCTGAGCAAGATATTTAAAATAAATACTTGGATGTAATGTGCATCTAATCATTAAGAGGCTTATCTCTAAAGGTGCCAGACACGCAACTTTGACAGGCTCTGACAGGAGCTGTAATACATGAACTTGTCCATTCTGTTGACACATAGCACTTAACTGGATCAGGCCACAGTTTAACCTTCAGCTCTTATGGGCTGAAGCTGTACTACTATTACAAATTTCAAGTAAAACTGTATTTGAATTTGATCACGGCTTAATAACTACAAGGCACGTAGTGTTTGCAGGGAAGATTTCAATACGAAGTAGAAGAGGATCATTCAAAGGACACCTTTACAGTTGCAGATGTAAAAAAATCTTCTCAGGCCAGTACTGTCTCAAGATCTGATAAACAAAAATGAGTGCAATCACCAGTACTTTGCTCCTTCCACATACTGGTAATGAACAATCCAGAAGATTGCCCTAAAATGCTGTCATTTTGGAGTGACATACAGTTGGCCAGTACTTCTCAGCTGAAAGATGACCTGGATGTGGAAACTGTCACCAGTACATGGCCACATCCCTGATGATGACTTACATTGTCCTATCCTGTAAAGTAATGTCATCTGGTTATCCCAGAGATGAAGTTTTATCTGAACCTTGTGAACTACACAAATGAGCTTTGGAAAAAAGCCTTGTTTAGAGTTAGAACAGTTGTATGTTACTGGTTTCCAAGAAATTCATCTTTCCATGTAAAACGCAGGCAGCTGCACAATGGTAACAGCATGTAGCGTAGTGTCAGCTCTTCCCTCCAGTCCATGGCTCAGCTTTCCTGTCACCTTCAACAGCCATCTTTTTGATAAAACTGGTTTATACTTAGAGATTTTTCTCATCTTTCTTTTATGTAAATTAGCTACCTGACAAGTTTAATTCATTAAAGATACCAGCTCAACTGGTGTGATTCCTCTTGCCTGTTATATTTGCCACCTTATATTTAGTGTTCCTGGATTTAAGAACAGGAAAGAAAGCCAGCTTAAGTTTTGTTGATTAGTCTTGTAAAGCACTCCTAAGTATCCTCATGTATAAAGGAAAGCTTGGGGAACAAGAGCAAAATCTTAATACTGCTTAATAGGTAAAAATGTCTTCACTGTGGTAAAGATAAGGAGATGAAGCTGCTCTGAGGTGCCCTAGGAGTGCCTAGTGTCTAGACATGGTGATAATGCTAGAGTTTAATTGCTGGCATCTGACTGTTCTAATTCAGCCCCTACCAGCCTCTTTTTGAAGCTTTTGTCTGCAAACATGCAGGCAGACTCAGGAGTGTCATGAAAGAATTACTTGGAATAAGGTTATGTGCCAGAAATACCACGGCACTTAATAGCCAAAGCCATCCAATGGGCGATCTGTGTTCCCAAAACACGGTGTTTTAGAACATTGTAATTACCACAATCCTAGGACTAGGGTAAAATTATTTCTTCCCTGCTGTTGAACAGCTTATGCACGACTTAAATTTGCCCATTTGGAGATTTTCTTCCCTTCCCCACCCCCATGAAGTTAACAGGTAACAGCTGTTGACTCAGCAAGTTGGTAGCTCTGCTTGTCAAACACATATGTCAAGTATCTTTCCTAATAGGAAATTTTCTGATTTCCCAATATACATCTTTTTTTCCTAAAGATGTGTATTCTAATGAGGAAAACCCAAGAAGCCCACCCTAAGTCTCCTGCACACCCTTCCCCTTTGCCCCTGGAATACTGGCTTCTGCTGCAAGGTGGCTCTCTGTAACTGGGAAGCATTTTATAAAGCTTTATTCAATACTATTGAAATTAAAGGACACATGATAAATTTCTGCAAGGCCACAGTATTTCTTCTGTGAGACAACTGTTCACCTGTGTAAAGATGATAGGCTCTGTGGTAGCATGGTATCATTATGAGTCTGGACCAGAAATGTGAGAGATTGTCTGAAAGTATTTCTAAGACCTGTTGTATTATTCTTGTTAATTTTCTTAGGTGTTTCTTATTTTCAACAAGTATCACGTTAGCCTTGTCTCCTTGAGCAGATACTAAATCACTCTTAATGCACAGAAGAATGCCTAGAGAAAGTAAAAAGCCCAACCCTTTTATTTCTGAAAGCACATGACAGAAATTCTAAATATATGCCTACTTGCCAACATGACTTAAAATAGGCTGTTTATGTAGTTCTATTATAAAAAAAAAAAAAAAAAAGACACAAACCTCTTTAAGGAAATTGGTTCTTCTTCTCAAGCCGTGCCTGCTGAAAAGATCCAAGTTACTGTTATGGTGTATTTTTGCATTAGGGCAAGTTTTTCAATTTACTACAGAATAGATGTCCAGAACTACAAAGCTGTAGAGAATGCTTTCTAATGCTCTCATCTTGTCTCCTGTGCTCTGCCATTTCCATTGCATGTTCTCTACAGATGAAATCGAAGTCAGTGTGCTGTCAGACAGGCATTTTGAAGGGGAGCTGCTGGTACTGTGTGCCCTGAGGCCCCAACTCCTTGTTTTACAGATGTGGAGTCTCAGTGATCCAACGCCTCACACTAGCCATGCTCAAATCCAGCCTTGGCAGTCAGAGTTGCCTGCTAACCCTAAGGTATTGCTCACCCAGAATAGCAGGCTAAAAATTCAGCAGGAAGAAAATTCTTGCTCCTTTCCATGCAATGAGCATAAGATGCAGAGTACAGTATTCCATCTGTCTCAGCTCTCCTATTTTCCTCCAGAAGTATAAGGTCCAGTGGCTTTGTACTTTCAAAGAGTAAAAAATTGAATCAAGAGTACTGGGAAAATGTTTAGTTCTCTATGTACAGCCTTTGTTTTAAGGAAGCTTGCTATTAAAAAAAATCAAGTCTTTAATAATGCAAAGATTCCCTTCTTCATTTCAAGGACAAAATGAAGTTGGTATGTTTCAAGTTATAAGTTGTGTGACATTTCCTTTGTTCAGGCTTAAATAATGCTTTTTTAGCAGCATTACAACCAAATCTATTTGATGGGGAGGAGACAAAAATTTCCTAGAACTGTGCTCCACTTATTAATGCAAAAATGAGCAGGAAGCAAAGAAACATAAAAGGATAGATGAAGTGGGAATGGAAGAAGAATGTGTGAAAGAAAACGTGGTTTATAGAAAGATTTAACATTTATGACAGGGCTCTGAGGTTAATAGGATCAGACTCCACTGCCCGCTGCTGCTTCTGCCTCCCAGTCCTCCCACACCTCCTAAGGGCCATGGCTGCAGAAATAACTTCAAGGGCCTGGAAGATCCCAGGAAGATTTGAGAAGAAAGAATAGAGGAGAAGATGTATTTAGACCAAGTTATAAACATATTGTTATATTACTAGTGACATGCCACTTGTACCAGTCATGGGCAAAGTAAATGATTGGAAACTCATCACAAACATATGGACAGGACATAATAACAATAATAAATAAATGATATTAAGTAACAATGTGAGTAATAACAGAATGGTAAGGAGGCAATGCAAGCCTGTCAGACGGTTTCAGTCATGAAGAGAGCATTGTCATAGATTTCAACAGGGAGCAGACTTTCAAAGTTGCCTGCAGTCACATTAAAATGGAAAAAGTTCCCAAATGTGAGCACACTCAAGATCATCTCCAGAAATGAAAGCCTACTTCAATAACAGAGGGGGCAGAGAAAACAAAGAGTGGAGTGCAGCTGTGATTAGTAACAGAAAAAGCAGAAAACTGGCAAGTAATACTGCATTCATAAATAAATCCTTTTATTATTTTTACTTTTAATAGTGTGCATTCAAAGCAATAGTTTTCTGGTCCTTATACTGTTACTAGCTCTGCAAAATCCTGCACTAACCAACCTCTGAAAACCTTTTCTGAACCTGATGCACTAGAAGAAAAAAAAAGTTCAAAAAACCCTGTGATCCCTGCCCAAACTCCCAAAGTCTTGGCTTTTGGGTTCTTACAGAAATCCTCTTAGAACAACAATGTACACATATTCACAAATCAATAATTGTATTATGTTTTACGTAATCTATTCAATTACTTTGATGCTTTCACTGATCTCCTGTGAAGCAAGTGAACAATAAACCCCAAATACTTAAAAGGTCTACTTATGAATCCCAGACACAGAAATCAGCCTTGCTTGCCCAGCCCTGCCCAAGATAATAATTGCATTAAGGAACTTGATTTATGGGGACGTCTGTATTTTGCATGTGCATCTTATCTGTTAAGAATTGAGTCAGAGAATTTAATAAATTAAAGCAATCCATAATCAATAAAAATCAGCATTCCCTAAAATGTATGAAAACACTGCTGTTAAAGCTGTAGGGAAAGAGATAACAGCTGGCCTTGGTATTAAAGCTTAACTTTGGTTCCAATGTTAATACCAGCAAAAAGCAGAATAACCCCTCATATGCTATTCTTGTATTATCAGATTAACAAAAATCAAAGCTTTCCCTCAAAATCACAGTGTGCATAACCTGTATTTTTGGTGTGCTGCACCTGTATTAAGGAGCTATTCTAACATTCACTCAGTCGTATGATAAGTTTAATCAAAGAACCCCAGGCACTAATGTTTGCCCAGCAAAACATTTTGACTCTCATGATTAAATAGATTTCTTAGGTGCGGCAGAAGTTAATGCCCAAAGTGATCTTTTTGAAGAGTTTATGTGCCAGTTTATTGTAAGCTGTAAATTGCTTCTGGAAATGAAAGACATTCTTTTATGTTATTAACTGTAACATAATGACACTGATTCTGAAATAATTTCAAAGCTAGGGACAGGAATATGCTCATCTCAGTGAAACCCAGCACCCCTGAAGGAGTACAGTACTGAAATATTCACCTTTCAATCTCAGAAGAGATGCAACCATAACAAAACTCTTGTCATAAAATCCATGCCGTAACGAATTTGTTCTTCTGGGCTTTTCCTGGTCATTTTTACACAAGAGTAGCATTCTTTAAGACTCTGTCTAAAATCATGAAATGGTCTTAAGGTGTCAAGAAATGCCAGGAAATGAAAACTTCCCTTAGACAATCCCAGGAAACAATGGAATTTAACATACACACACATCTTGCATGAGCTAGAGGAGTAAATTTTAAGTTCTGTTTAGAAGTATCCTATGTCTTGAGTTGTCCTGCCAATTTCATGGGATTATTTGCTGGTGAAGGCACCAGCTGAGCCAAGTAATGCCATCTTTTAACCTATGCAGTCAGACAATTACTGCAATTTTTAGCACATAAACTTCTTTCAAGATACAAGAATCATACTGTCAAGTGATGTTAAATTGCCTAAGGCATGAAACCAGTTCTCTAACAGCAGTTTTGCTACAATTGCTCATTAATGCCAAAATTCCATATATGTTTGCCATACCCTTCTCAGGTAAGTCATGACAAACTTGTATATGTGATGGACTCTGGTGGTTCTCCAGGTCTGACAGTAGTGGTGAAAACGTATTCAGGAGTCCTTAAAAGCCACTGAAACTTAAGATAAAAAATAAGCAGTGAAGCACAGAGCTAAGAACAAAAAATAAACCAGGCACCTATATCAAGGAAATGTTGCTTTGTTGTTTTGTTGTTGGTTTTTTTTTTTAGCCAAACAGAAGCTTTATTTGGGCTAAGAATAAAGAACAGAAATTTGGGTCCAGACTAACAAAAGCCTGTGTTTGTTGATTTCAGAACTGAACCCAAATTCTCTGGGTAATTCTACTCATTCTGTAGTTTTTTCTAATTTCTTAGGATTTGTTGCAAGTTAAAAGAAGGGTTGTGTGCATACAAGTATGTGTGTGGGTGTGTGTACAAAATGTATCAGCTTCACCCTCTTTCAAATATCCCCTGGTAGTTAATTAAAGAATGTAAAATTTCCTATGGATATTTTCAGAAGATCCCAGATGATTTATGAGCTAATAAATTACTTCCATAATGATCATGGAGATCTTTGCTTCTGAATCAAAATGCACACTGTAAAATCCCATCTTGTTTTCTTGTATTTTGATTTTGTTTTAAGAAGTCATCAAAGAATAATTTGCTGCTACTGCTTTTTTTCTTTGTTTATAAAATAAAATCTAATACATTGGCAGATGTCCATTTTTCCCCGGAAGATGGCTCTGAAGGCTATATTGCAAGGTATACTTTTTCTATACTGCAGCATAAAATCCTTTCATGTGTGATATATTGCAGGCAGCTGAGCCAGAGGAATATGCAGCCAATATGCAAATATTTCCTAGATCACAGTTCTTTGTTTTGTCCCAGCAGCCTTACCGAGAAAACCAGTCACTGAACCTTTGCACAGTGTGTGGGTATCCTGGGGCAAGGGCAGCTGTGCACTCCCCAGAATCACTGCCTGAGCTTGTCTTCCCCCCTCTGTAACGAGGTATGAAGAGGAGTTCTCTCTCCCAAGTCAGCATTAATCCTTGAAAACACTGTAAAGCCTCACATTAATCTTGATGAGAGAAGGGGTGCCAGTCAAAATTTGATTTGTTGTTCAATTAAAATATTTTTATACCTCTCACCCATAAGCAAGGACCAAAACATAAATCCTATTACTTGGCTAAGCAAAAGCAGCAATGAAGAGAGGAACCATGTACTTTGGCAAAACTGAATTTTCTCCACCTCCTGCCCATGCCCAAGAAGACAAAAATATGATCATCCTCTATTGTCTCAAATTGCCTCAAGAAAAGAGCTGGCACAAAGCAAGCTGAACTACAATAATAGGTCAGAGAACACGTGAATTAAAATAAAACAGCAGCAGTTAAAACTTTTCCTCAAATTTGTTGGTTAATTAATGGGTCAGGTTCTCATTTTAATTTTCCTAGGAACAACAATGGCAATTCTAGGATTTATTATCATTACAAAAATTGTTTTGAAAGAAATCATGTGGTGAATTCATTCATTAGAACTGCTACAGGTTAATTTTGTGTTGTGGAAGTCGGGGTGGAAATGGTTTGCATTATAGATGTATATATGAATTTGTACCTCACATGTAATAATAATAATGATAATAACAATAATAATAATAGTAATTTTGCATCTAGGAAAATGATGAGGCTATTCTTCAAGCAAATTAATATCATGCCCATTTTGCTTGAAAAAGGAGTTCTTAGAACTCACCACAGACAAGCTGACAAACAAGTTACAACTTTAAACCCTCTTTGTTATCTGTAAGTTGCATGGCAATGGATTATTGGCTGCCTGAGAAGGCTCAACAGACTGACACAGAACCAGATATGCCTTCAGAGATTTTGCCTGTTGTCATTGCAATGGGCATGTTACAGGGGTGCCTCTTCCTGGGCAGTTCACATCTAATTCAGGGTAACTCAAGATCTTCTTCCTGATGGCTTCTGTAGCAGAGCACTTGGTACTCTGTATTAGATGTAATGACCCTGTAGCACCCTAGAGGCAGCACCAGAACAGAGAATTTAATATTTTCTTCACTAATCCTTAAAAAAATTCTGTCCCTTTGCTTTACTTTTGCAACCTGGGTTATTAATACTTATGTTTCTGAGGGCTATTAAAGAAAATAGTTGCATTACAGGCAATTTCATTTTTTCCTTGTTTCAAAACTCATAAAAGTCAGATTAATTTCAAATCCAGTCTCTGGAATGTTAGCCAAAAATGTTCTTAGAAAGCATGTGACTTGCATATTAATTAAAATATGAAAATAGAATTCGGTATGTGGTTTGTATTGCTGAAAGTTATCTTCATGACCCTTTCAAATCACTGTAAAGGTAACAATGAATCATGTGACTAAATGCACAGAATCAACACTTACTTTAAATGGAATATTTTTGAGTCTGTCTCAGACATGATTTTAACTCCTTTGCTTTAAAAAAATATTGGTTTTGCTTTATAAAGCCAGCTGGATATATAAACTCTTCTTTTAATTACTAGAACATGAAGAAGTCTGGAAGATAAATGGAAACATATGAAATAGCACTGTTCTCATAAAAACGGACAGGGTAATAAAAATGGCAATACCAAATAGTTTTATAGAATTTTTTTTCAATGTCACAAAATAAAAAGATACTTTTATGAAAGGGCCAAACTGTAAATGATAATTTATGAGGGAGAAAAGTGGATCAAATGGGTTCTGTCCACTAAAATTTGACTCAGAAGACAGCTGCTTTAAGGATAGCATTTTGAAGATACAGCACAGGGAGTTACTCTTATGGGGCACATCCACATCACAAAAGGAGGTATATGGGATATAGTGGTCAGACTTCCAAGGTAGTTTTAGCTACAATGGTATGCACACATAATATGCTCTGGGCAGTACTGTTCAGAGATGCTATCTGGGACAACACAGCAGGACTGTATCAGCACGATGCTGGGCTTGAGTTGCCAAGTCCTGACTCTGAGCAAGCCCAAGCAGTGCCAGCTCAGCGCTGTTCTACCGTGATTGCCAGTGCACTAACCTGCAGCAATGCCCCATTCAATGCCACACTCTTCCACTTCAGCAGGCACTTTTCAAGGCTGACTCTTACTAAAGAGTGAATTAATAGTTTTGAAACTAACTTAAAGATTTCTAGATGATTTACTGAGCTATCTCAAATTTATGCAGCACTTCAAAATGGGTGACAAAGGATCAGCTGTACTAGGTTCACAGAGGTTGCCGGGTCTCAGCAGGCACAAAAAGTGTTTGCAACTAGTGGAACCATAGAACTTCAGTTGTGGATATGGTAAAACGTGTCTGTCTTTCTACCTTTCCTGCTAAAGGTGCCTGACAAGCCTGGAGAAGGGCCATAATGCATCTAACTAAGCATGCTGCTTGCAATCAGCAGGTAGCATCAGGGAATGCGCTCTCCCTTTCTGGAGGTGTGGAAGGTGTTTAAGGGAGATGACCTGTGGATTTTCTGTAGGCCTTCATATCAGGGAAATTGCATGCTAGCATCCAAAGCAATTTTTCACTTGAGAGAGATAAAGAAATTCAGTCTTCATACTCTCTGCCTATTAAACTCCTCTTACAATTTTCTATATCATAAACCTCCCTTCTTTTTCAGAAAAGCAGAAGGTAAAAAGATCCATTTGGGACACATTACTTTCAGGTAAGTATCTACCTTAGCCTGTATCAGTTCATATGGAACCTTCTGACTTACTCTACTTAAAAAGGGATGAATATCTCAGGAGATTTTTTGCATTGTGTGAGTACAGACAGAAACAAACAACTTAATACAGATACTGAGGACAGACTATCATTCTAGATAAACCTAAAAACATCCCAACAACATGAAAACCTGTTCAGAACTTTCATGTTATTATTGGACCAATACTGTCCAAAGAGACACAAAGCCACTGAAGCATGTTTAAGCTTTGCTGTTGAGAGAATCATTTATTTTTCAAGATTACAGCAAAACCTCTGTAGTATCCTACACTTGTTCTTTATGAACTGGCAAACAACCCTTGAGGCCTCTGAGGCTGATTGGGGGGCAGCAGTGTTGAAGATATTGCAGGCACATCAGGTCACATCAGCTGAGAGAAAATATTCCGTTCCAAGCAAAGTTAAACAAAACCCGAAAACATCGCCTCCCACAAACACGCTTAAAAATTCTCAGTTTACCAACTCTGCCAGCAAATGTTTCTGCATAGTCCAGTGGGATGTGAACCACCCACCTTTGTCTAATTTAAATGAATATGAAATCACAAGGAAGAAAAGATGACAACAGCTAAGGTATTGGCAAGAAACGGAGAGAGGGAAAGGAGTCACAAATTTGTCACTTTGGTCAAAGCAGCTGGGCTGAGGCCCACTGAAGCAGATGTGCCACTGGGCTGTGAGACATGAAACTGCAGAGAGCAGTCACAGAACCAAGTGACTGCTCTCACTCTCCGCTGAGCCTCTAAACCAGGTCACAAGCATTTTCCTGGTTTGTCTCAGAGGACGTTGGTGTTAAATTATTCTCCGCAATGATTTCAACATCATTCTCATAGATACAGTAGAGTAAAATATTCTGTTCTCATATTCAGTGCATTTTTCTTCTGTCTTTTTCCTTTCATTTCAGTATGCAGAGTTCTCCAAGTTTAAACTTTCAGGATACACTTCTAGATGCAAAAGATTTTTCAGTACCGAAATCTCTTTCTCACAATTTAAGCATTAGACAGTCAGCCTTCTAAGCCAAATTCTGTTATGCAACTCACTTCAATGCTTCTCCTTAAGTCAATATTGTTTAATTCAGACACTTGTCATGATGATGAACTACTGAGTAACAGTTAAATCTGCAGTCTCCAGATGTTATTTTCAGAAAAAAGAAGTAGAAACTATAATGTCAAAAATACAGAAAAAGATCTGGAATGAGTACTTGTTCTGTTCATTACTTTCACAAGACTCCTACACAATAAATTCTTGGGATGTGTGAAGAAGTCATCTTTAGCAATGTCATTCAGTAGCCTTTAAGAATTGCCTGATAACCAGGAAATGTAGAAATTGAAAGCTACTGCCGTCTATTTTAGCACAGCAAACTAACAGCCTGGCTTATGATGGGATTAACTGCCCATGTCCAGAGGAATCAGAGAGGACCAGACCAGCCCCGCTAGCCACAGTTAATTGTTGAGGAACAGTAACAGAGCAGTAACAGAGCGCTACTGATCTCACCCCGCCCGAGTCCTGCAGGAAGTATGAAGATATCCTTCCACTGCCAATCCCTGCCATGTAGTCAGTACAGAGAATGGCCAATGGAAATCACTCACAAAAAATGCAAACAAACCAGAAGCTGATACCAAAGAGAGAAGAGGCAGGAGGCGCTTTCAGTCTGCATTGTGGGGAAGTTGGTGACAGTCACCAACACCTGAAGCAACACTTGGGGCACTTCACTTTTAAGCGTTTGAAATTTTGATATTTACTTGTTTCTAATATTTTCAATAAGGAAAATTTAGTCTTTGGGAAACTTGTACATTACTAATATGAAACTAGTGATTATTTAAATTAAGTAAATGAGTATGCTTGTGGAACAGAGAGGAGTGAGAGGAAAGGGGAATGTCGCGAACCATGCTGATACACTTTGGTAAATGTGAATGATTATGATACTAAGTTTCCCTTCATTAAAAAAAACCCCATACCATTTGTTTTCATATTTGCAGACATTTAGAAACACAGGCTGAATAAAATCAGCCTAAGTGCTGTGGAGCACAAAAAGAAGAATTTAAATCACTAATGGATTAGCTAGACAGGACTATTTTTCCACTCAGAGAAAAGATCTATATTTTTTTCCAGCTGGCCATCTGACCTTTGAAAATTTCTCTTGATGAATTGCATAAAGGTATTTTAACTTAATCTCCGAAAAACAAGCTAGAGTCTCAATGCACTTTTTGCTAAGTAACTATCTGAAATGAAGTAAACTGACAAAGGCTGTGTCCTGGTCCCTGCTCTTATAAACCCTTATGCTGAGTATTCATCTACTCAATCAATTTCATTCTCTTTGTGACTATGAGATAGCCACTATTAAAAATTCCTAAAGTTAATTCTGTTCAGAACGTCTTTGTTCCTGCAAAGAATAAACTTGGTAATCATATACAAGACGATGTGTTCCAAAGGCCTTATACCTCTGGTACTAAAAAGAAAATCCAAGTTAAAATAAAATATTTTCAAATCAAATTGCCTGGAGTTATGCATGATGAAAGGGGATTTTATTTATTGATAAGACTTGGGCAAAAGCAAGTCCTCAAGTTATTAGGGAGTCAGGAGGTTGCCATGTGTCTGATCTGTTCTCTTAAGTTCACCAGCCCTTGCCCCCCTGCTCAGTCCATGGTCTACTCCTGTAAATATCCGAGTGGTTTTGTACTTATAAGGTCTCACTCCTTCTTCTGCTTTTCTGATCCTCTTCTTTCCAGCTACTGCTCCAACAACAATATTGCAGTATTTAAAAGTTTCTGGAGTTCCTTGCTGTTGTACAGTCCATACTCATACAAATCAGTAGGTGTTTTTGTGCTGGGGTGTCAAATACTGTGTGTTCTCAGAGCATGCGTAATATTTACAGAGAAGATACATTACACACAGAAAATAGTTCTGGCTGCTGTATTTTGGACAGAAGCAGCAATGTCCTCTGTAACAGCAGTGTAAGGAAGCAGAAATGCTGTGTTCAGTCCCTACCCTCAGGCTGAGGAGTTCAAATCGACACCACCTGGCAGGAGAAAGCTTCTCAGAGAGGGAGCTCAGAGAGGGAGCCTTCCCTCTCTGTGCCTGAAGAAAAAGGAACCCAAACCAACCAAGCATAACGGAGCAGAGGAGCAGATCCACAAGGGAGTGCAGTACGATTAAAAGCATTTATTTGCAAGTGCAGTTCTGGGCAGAAGAGGAGACCTCCAGGGTTCTGCTGTGAGCTGTGCTTTCGGAGCCTCTGTACAGCCCAGGCGAACCGTGGTCCTCGCTGGGGCTCAGCCCTGCTCCCCGAGCACGCTCTGAGCAGCAAGAGGAGCGTCTCCACGCTTCGCCTTGCTCATTCTGACACTCACTGCCAGGGTGGGAACCCACAGCGACGTAACAGAGGCAGATAATGGCTCACACTCACAGCCTGGCATCTCCAGCACCGCTCAAGGAGAAGGACAAGAGTCTAGTTCCCCCACGCAGACCTGGAAAATTAAACTGTGTCTCTCTCTACCGGGCAAAGCACTTGAGAAACTTCGTTAAGATATAACAAAAGAAGACTCCCTTCCCTTTGCTGTCTTTTCCTTTCCTCCATAACCCAGGAAGGTTTTGAGACAAGCAAGTATCCACTTATTTCTAGGAGCAATTATTTCTAAGGTCAGAGACCTCTCACAGGGAAGCTGTGTCCAGCACCTCTATTCTGAGAAGGGATTTCAGACATTGTTTCATTCTTGTTTCCTGTCTTGAAAGCTCTAGAAGTTGTTTTGGATGTTATTTTAAGGTGCCTTTCACTTCTCCTGAGGCTACAGAAGGGCCAGCGCTGAGGTCCAAGCACTGCAGCGGGTGTGGCCACCATCAGCCCTGCCTCTGGAAGCCTCGCTGTGCCGAGGAGGTGCGGGGGCAGGCTGCGTGTGTGCCCCTGCCACGGCATGCACCAGCCCCCATCGGTACGGGGAGGGAAGGACAGAGCTCAGGCATTTCTTTCCTTTATTCCTTTTTTTACAAAGAACAGGGAAGTATGTGCATGGGCAGGGAGTGTGAAGAAGGGGAAATAGTTTAAGGAATATGATTGAACTGGGGAGGCACTGAGACCACATGTGGGAACAAGATTAGCAGCGATACCAGCAAGAACAGTCTTATTTCCCTAAGTCAGCTCAAACCCCTCTGCTTTTTCACAGAGCAGAAAAAAATCAGTTTCAAGAAACCAAGTAAAGAGGGGATTTGGTGTTAAAAAAGCAAAATACATATCCTTCATTTATAATAAGGAGATTAAAAATAATGGTAGACTTTATCTAAATAGTACTGACCTCTTTATTAGTTAATAGAGGAACAGATTGAATTGAAGAAAAGTCATTGAAGCAGCATTAGCCTGGTGTGTAGCCCATTCTTACAATGTTGGATTTTTGTTAGATGAACACATTCACTCCCAGATAAATGAAGTATTTTATTGACTGGGTTGTCTCTGATATTTTAAAAAAAGAAAGACCTGTCAGAGCTTTATTTTTCTTTGATTTTTCCCTTGCCAAGAATCCACAACGAGAGTGCTAGGAGGCAAGCAATGTCCTACCTTGTAAGTTGCATGTAAACAAAAAGTAATCAGATTTATCAATCTTTCGAAGTATGTGCTGTATAATGAACATATTTGAAATGAAACCTATTATTGCTTCAGAAACAGAGATGTTTACATCCCCTTATTGTTCCAAGCATTACAGAGTACACAAGGCAATCACATGTAATTGGTATAAATCAAACATCCTGAACTGCCTGGAGCCTAAATTGAGAAAATGGAATACAAGACCAAAGACCTATAAAATGTTAATGTTTTCTTGATCAGAATGCTGAATTTATATTGTATTCTTCAGTTTTAATTCCAAAACTTATTAAATCTTTCTTTCCTGCTGGCTGACTGTTATTATCCCAGCTCCAAATACATACAATATGACTTAAGATTTGCTTTCAAAATTTGATGGTGTATTCCTAGGGGGCTGAAATGTATCAAGTATTTATGTGTGTGGTGTTTATAGCTAGGTGTTAATACTAATGTGGTAAGGGTGGAGCATAGATACAATTCATACATTTAAAGTCATCTGTACTGAAGAGAAACACATCATTTTTTGCTGTCAGGCAGAACTTCATGTTTATTTCAAAGAATCAATTTCCTGCCGCTGGAAATTTTATTTTTCTACAAAAAGGAACGAGCCACTGTTATTAATAATCTGATCTAATAAGAGGAATATTAGAAAACCTTTATTCAGTAATTGTTTCTTCTGTGACAGCTTAAATTCTATTGGTTGTTTCATTTAAAGATTAAAAAGATCATTTTCACAATTATTCTCCATTTTTCCAGATGAATATACAACACAATTAGTACAAAAAACTGACAGGATGGTGGCCAGACATAGGATTTTGAGGAATGGGTAAAAGGAAATAGCATATAAGCAGGCATAACCTACAGATGTTTCATCTGGTGTATTTAAGCGATGACAGTTTTAGGATTTGTAACATTCTCAGTCAGTCCTAACCTGGCCAAGAAATGTGTCTTTCCTGTTTAATACATTTTGTGGAATATCACAAGGAAAACTGAACACTCTGTTGTATCCAGATTGGGAAACTCTTTCAAACCCTTGCTTCCAAGGGGTATTAGATGTCACTCACTGTTACTGTACTTTGAGAGGTGCTCTAAATTACGTGTAATGAGCTGGGTATGAAAGAGGTTCACCATGGCTGATATCTTGTAGAGCTTTGAAGATCCATTGCTTTGATTTGCAGGTTTAGTTGCATCCCTTGCACAAGAATTCCACGAGTCTGAATAACATGGTTAATTTCTTTTGGAAAATTTGAGTTTTAGAAAGTAAAAGCATTAAGTCACATGTTCTCTACCAATATAGTAAGATCAGTGTACACTGTCATTTCCTGCATTAAATGGGCACAGAAATCCATTCCTGAGAGGACAGTGACTCTTGTTCTCAGCAACAAGGAGCTTGATTAACAGAGCATATGCTGTAATTTTAAAAAATCTCTAAGGAGAGTCAATAGATTTTTACACTGTAATCTGATTAAACATTATATCATTTCTATGGATTCCAAATACTATTTAGAGATCATGGATGGGAAAATCAGTTTCATTTGGAAAGTGATAAGGTTGTTTTATGACATTGTCTTTTGTTAACCATTAAACTTTATTAAAAATACCATAAAGATACCATTGTTCCTCAGCAATTTATAGTGGCTGTGCCTGCAGAATATACTAGAGCAGGAAATATTATTTGAAGTAAGGTATGGATTAAGTCCATGCATAAATGAGTACTAATCCCGCTTGCTAATTAGTGTGTCTCTCTTAACACTTCTATAGAGGCAGTACTTGATAATATAGTTCCAAAAATGAACTTGGTTCCTTGCAGATAACTTGAGAATCTTTTAATCATTTAGTCTGTAAGCAATGCAATCTCAGTTTTGCAAGCACAGCAGCACTGCACGTAGTACAAATCCAAAGCTCCCAAATCTTTTTCAATAGTGGCAGATCTACACCTCATTGTGATCTACACAGATGAGACATTTCCCCCTGTATTCTTAGCTAACCCATCCTCCAGGAACCTCCGAAAGTGAATCTACCATACTGGACCAAATCCAACAAGATTCTGTTTCTTCCCTTCAAAAACTGATCTTGGTCACAAAAGAGTCCTTTTGTTCTGTACAGTGAGTGACTGTAAAAAACACAGATGTGGCAGGACTCTTTCATTCCCTCATGTTCATAGCAAGGCAAAACCAGCAGTCCTGTTTTCTTGCTACACTACATTAACACGTGCTCAACTCCTCTCTGCTGAATGTATTGCACTTTGAAAAGAAAAATTAAATTAAAAAAAAAAACCAGAAACAAAACAACAAAACAAAACAAGAAGAAAAAAAAAACCCAACAAAAAAACCAAAACAAAAGCCCCAAACAAACAAAAACCCCCCAAATCTCCCCAAAACAAACAAACAAACAAAACCCCCCAAAAAGAACATTGTTTCAGAGTAGTATGGCTTTCTCATGGCTAAGGTTTTTTCATGTGGAAAGGTACCCTAGCTTTCAGTTTCTGATTTAGCAAACACAGTAAAAACAGTGGCTACTGTTTTGATTAATAATAGCTCTGCATTTTTTTCCTTTGCATATTGATTGTTGTAAATCTCGTCTTCAAATAATTTGTTCACAAGTGAGAGCTGTATCCTGTGAGATACAATAATAAATAATGATGCAAGTCTTGATTACAGTAAATTCTTTTTAATTTATGGAGGCATGTGTACGTTTGGATTGGGGATTACATATTCCAAGCTTAAACATTCAAATACACAAAATGAATGTTTGAAATCATGTGTATTAACTCCATATAAGTAATTTCTGCCTTACACTATAGTTTTGCTCTATATTGATAAGCCTTTTGCTTTTGCCATCCAAATGGATACAGACCATGTTCCTTTTGACCCCTAAGACCTAACAGAGGGCTGGGTCTTCACCAGGTTATTTCCATCAGCTAGATGAGTCTGAAAGGGATTTGGTATTTCTTTGGTTCATTTGATTTACTTACAAAGAATACACATCATATCTTTATTCCTAAATCAGTGCTGTTTCTCCCTACGGAGCTTTCTGAAAGATAGAAATCTCAAGCTTCCCCTGAACTCTGCGCAAACCCCACGAGGAATACTTCATTCTTCACACAGATATTGCAATCAGTGCTTTACCCAGCCCTGCTTTTGCAATTGCCTCCTGCAATATCTGTCACTGGCACACAGCTCTATACATGAACACCACTTCAAGAGTATCCCTTTTTCTCTCCTCAGTTTAATTCTCACTAAGTTCTTTCTACATGGCTTAGGCTGGGATCACTATTGCTTATTCTAGCTATCATGAAACAGAGAAGAATTTTCCCCTCTTTAGAAGGCAATTAGCCCAGCATATACATTGCACATGAGGAAAAACTTCATTAATAGAGACCATCATCTGGGAAAATTGAGTAGAGCCAGTAAGGGTAGAATCACAAGGTTCAGAGGCCAGAGACAAAACTTAAGCTGGTTTTGACGCTAGTTGTTTCCTATGAATTTCCCAGCTTACTACTTTCAGAATTGAACAGGGTAGATAAGAGGATATATGGTGTTTAAAATTATTTAAGAGAGTTTTGCAGCAGGATTTGTCGGTCTTCTTAAAAGGGCAGCAATTCCCTTTTGTATTAGGTAGCAGAAACCAAAGAAAAAAAGAAGGTAAAAAGAACCCGATATCACTGGCTGCAATGCTGACATTTGTTTTAATTTAATCATAATAGTTTTCTCTTACGAAGGTCAGAAAACGTCATTATAAACTGACACAAAAATACTATTTTTTCAAAAATGTGTGGATTTCTGGACAAAAGAAGATTTACAGTGCTGGCATGTTGGAGATATATTGAATTATTTATAACAATGATTTGAAATGAACAGTTTTACACTACCTATATAATACAGATATTCAATGAAACAAAGGCAAAAGATGTAAATCCTAAAAGAAAGGTTCACAAGACGAAAGTAACTGAATGTTATTTGAGTGCAACACCACCCAGAGTTATGCATTACTGGACAACAGTGGACACTTGTTAAACTGTTTGCAGTATCAGTGTTTAAGGAGGTTACAGGAAGCATCTGATAGTGGCTTCCCGTGGTGAAGGCAGGAGCAAAGCACTGGAGGAACTCGCTCCAGGGCTCCAGCTCAGGAACATGTGACCTCTGAAAATAAGTGAGGTGTTCTATTCTGAGCTTGAAAGCCTAAACTTTAAAAGGTGGAAGAAAGGGAAAGAGACAAATACATTCTGGCTTAAGCTGATTCTTGCTGGAGTACCCAGCTCCAGCCCTGTAAGTCTCAAGTGGCAAAGCTGAGGACCATACAAACACATCCTAAAACCTTGCAGGCAAGTTTCTATCAAAACCACCAATGAACCAAACCACAAACATGCAACCACAAACATTTCAGGTTCCATGCCTTGAAAGTTGCCACAAATGTTTTGAATTGCTTCTTGAAGCTTAGAGGTGCTTATCTTTTCTGGCCGTCTTCTGTCCAGGTGTATACCAATTATCTGTTGTTTTGTTCTTGTTGCAAGCTCTTTGGACTTTGAGAAGAATTTTCTGTGCAGAGAAATCTGCTGTTGCTGTAGCAACCAAAACAACTCCTCATCAGCAGGCCTTCCTCAAAGTTGTATTTTTTTTTTTTTAGTTACCAAACTCTTTAGCATGGGGAAAAAAATAAAAGCAGCACTAGAGAACAGAAAATACCAAGAAAGCTTAAGTGAACAGAAAAGAATTATAACCGAAATAAAGAGTTTCTTAGTTCCCTACCTCTCTTCCTCATTTTCTCCAAAATATCTCCCTTTTTCTCTCCTCTACACCCAGAAAACAATGCAAGCGATTTATGAACAGGAGAAGAGGGTCAACAGATCTGCAAACAAGCAAACACTGGAAAAGGGATCGGGGGGACTGTAAAATATACAGCAAGCAATAGGTGAGCGTTCTTGGCTGTGCATTTATTTTACTCATTTTTTAAGGAAATGTCAATGCGCCTAGCCACAAAATTCCCTTACTATGTTCAGTGTTGAGAAGGTCAGGAGTGATATTCAAGAGAAGAGCCAGATACTACAGCTTTGAGAAAGCTGATAAGGACTTTGCATTTCAATAGTTTACTCCTATGTGAGTTTCATTACCTCAGAAGTCATCCCTACTGCACCATTAAGTTTGTCTGGAAAACACTGTACATCAGCAACACAATAGCTTAATTTGGGTGCCTTTACCCATGTTTTTTTTTATGTGTTAATTTAGGATATGGATGGTCAGAGGCAGGCAAAAATTGAGTATTTGTGATAATATATAGGAAGAATACCATAAAGCCAATCAAACTTCCTGTAACAAGCCACCACAGAATGGTTCAGACAATTTCTTGCAATCATGAAGGAGCAGGAAGCTCAGAATTTCCCAAATAATTGCAGGTGTCCCCAGCCCTAATTTAGACAACAGATTATGTATCAATTTTCTATATGTACATACCTATCACTGCAGGAAAGTGATGACATCAAGAGCAAGAAGCAGCGCTCCATTCTCTAGTTTATGTACTAAAGATGAGAAATTTGTGTTAAACCCACAAAATTTTCTGGGTAAATCCATAGCTAAGGCACATATCCAGTCAAACAAATGAGGCAACGCTGACAGAAATTCTGGATGGTACCATGTCATTCTCATAAAATGTTTCAACACATTTCAAAACAAAAAATGTGAGCCAAAAAAGGAAGTCCCCATCTGGTATTTATCTGCACTTCTGCAGAAGAGCCGCTTGCCAAAGGAGCAAGTTCTGTTCTGCTTGGTCTAAGGCACATAACAACCCAGCAAACCTCTACACCCTCCCTTGTCCCTCCTCTTGCTCAATTAGGCACCTACAGTAACACAGTACATAAAGACTGTCAAAGATGCAAAAACAATGTTAGTAAACACAACCCAGAGCACAGAGTTCTCACAAAGAGAATTAAAGACTTCTCAGTGAGCAACCAGATCTGCCAAAGCAGCCTCCCATTCATGCCTGCAAAAAATCGCATTGCCCAGCACATAAATAATTTGATTATACCAAATCAGCTATTCAACTGCACCTTGAAATCTGGAGTTCCATTAACAAAAATGACACTTGCTTGCTTGCCTGATTTCTCCCAGTTCATTCCCACATCTCTTGTGCTGTGCGGTGCTCCTTTTCCCTCCAGAATTCCATCTGCCCCTTCATACAGGTCTCTGATTTGCCATCTGTTAGGTTATTACCTGAAAGGGTGCTTGAAAAGACTCTTAGCAGAGACACTGCAGCTAACGCTGGACACATTTCCAAGGCATGCTGGTGCCTCTTCCAACCTGTGCTTTCTCACCCAAATTCCATTTTTCAGCTCCAGTACCCAAAGTAGTCCTGACTGGAGTTGTGCAGCATTTCCCATCCTATTGGTAAACATCTGCTGTCTTTGGATCACTCTGGAGTGGTCTGTCTTTCATTCCTTGGTGAATCAACTGAAAATGGGGGTGTAGCTATCGTCTCCTCTTGTGAAGTGAACAGACACTGCTGTGGATAACAGATCTGTGAGTACGTGAAAGGAAATCTGCAGCAGTGAGCAGAACCAGAGTGGGTGGGACGGGGAAGCATTCCTCAACGTTCCCAATGCTAATCAAGCTTTTCTGAAACTCTGGAATAGCCATCAGCTTGCTCTGTGATGGGAGTCTCTCGAGACTCAGAGAGAAGAGAAACATCTCCCACTGAATTAAGGTAGCCAAACCCCCAACTCTATGATGGAAGTACACAACTAAGTGGTCTGGGTCTTCATCATTCCTGACCTGTGCTTTTACATGCAAACCACTGATTTACTGTCCTTCAAGTCTACTTCAAATTTTTCATCACTATATGAAAGTTTGTACTGTGATTTTCTGGCTTAAAAAATAAACACATTGATGCATAAAACAATGAAAAATAACATTTCATGTATGTGATCTATTACATACCATGTTCAGCATATTTTCCAAAAGGCAGGTTAGCTTCTTGTTTTCACAAATACCAAATCAGCTACATAAGATGGATAAAATTCTTTTTTTTGTTTCTAGTCCTACATATAGAAGAAAAAGGAGCTGAAACAGAGTAAGAAGCAAAGACAGGAATTGATGAATTGGTCACTGCAATTTGAGATTTATAAACTGGTGTGATGTTTCAAATGTAGCCACCTTGAAACAGAGACTGTAATTTAGACTTCTGTCAACACATTCAGACATCTCAAGGAAGGGAGAACAGGGCCTCACATCTAATTTGAAATATTTTAAGTACCTGACATCCACTTTGGCTGATGATGTCTAAAAACACATGTACAGTACATCCTGTAATTACATGAAAACATTTAAATAATGGAGATAGAGTATATTTTCAGGTCATTTGTCTGTCTTCCCTTTCTCTCTGTCTGGCTAATTTGTCTTTCTCTAGCAGCTTTTTTGTTAAGGTCTGCCCTGTACTCCTACTATATGAGATCTAAAATTTGTTGTTTCATTCAGAAATATACAAAGAATTGTCAAATATAATTTGTGCTGCGTATTTCGGTCTGTAAGAGACACACATTCAATAATAAATTCTGTTAGAGACTGAAATAATGATAGAAAGCATATGAAAAGCTTTTGACCTTTACGATTAAAAAACTCCAATGACAGATTGGTTTTGATTAAGCGAAAACCATCATAAAGCCATCAGTTATATGTTCAAGTGCAGAGAGTTCCCCCTATCAACAGAAAAATTCTTGCAGTTAAGACTCAGACTCAGGAGACCTTTGCTCCATTTACAGTATTAGCACAGTATTCCTCTTTGATTACTGTACAAGGCACTTGGGATAATTCTCAGAAGTAATTAGCCTTTTGCAGTGTCTAGGGTCATGCATCAGTGTCAAGTTTAGAACTAAGATTTCTTGCTCAATCCACAACCTGAATAAGATGTCTAAGGAAAGAATATCCATGATCAGGGAGAAATAAAGCAGAGAAAGGACTTGGGCAATTTCTAAGCATGCCAATTTAGATACAGGGTGTCTTCTCTGTCACGTATAAAAGGCAGCTGAGCTGCCAGAAAAGCAGAAGATGATCATCAAAGTTAAATGTTTAGTTGTGTGGTGCTGGAGGCATTTCCTTCAGACACTCATGACGTGTTGGTACCTGTAGTTCAAATGCCTTGTTTGGCTCCTGATTTGAGAAGTCTAATATGCAAAACAAAAGTCTCAGGGCTGGTTGAAAACATCATAAAATTAAAGAAATTATTCCACAGACCTCTGTGAACGTTTGGTCGGTAACGTAACTGTCAAGAGCATTAAGTCCTTTCCAATACTCCTTGTCGAAGCAATACTTCCCAAAGGCTGTCAAGAAAAGCGGAGGTCTCCACATCTGGATACATTCAGTAACACCACATGGGTCATATTAATTCAATTGCAGTAGGGGAGTGACAAGCAACCTTTTCTTGTACTGAGATAAACAATAGTAGAGTTGCACTACTACATATTATTTGCATCATTGCTTGTTCTGATGATCAGCACCATCTCATCCTTAGCATTTGTTTATTGAATCCAACAGTTTAATTCATACACGAAGATTTAAATGACCTGACCTCAAAGTCTTTTTGAGAGACTGTGGGGAACTTCAGTCAACTGGCAGGACCAGAAGCAGAAGTACCATACCCAAGCTGTTCAGCCCACATGATAGAACTTTTCCTAACATTAAGGAACAGCAAAACAGGTTTTCTTGAAAAAGAGACATGATATTCCCTTTCACTATTAAGTATTTGGGGAATTTCCTGAGGTTTATGACCCTTTAGGCATACTCATCCACAAATTACACAAGGAGCCATTAGCCAGCATCTGTGAGTTGAGATAAGGTTACCAATTCCCATACCAACTGTTATCTCTCTCACAGCTATTTGTTTTGTAGAAGAAATATTCTATTTTCTAGAAGAAAATATTCTAATATGCTCCTCATTAATACACAAGCATTAGCTCTTTTTCTTTTTTTAAATCGCCTGTCAAGTTGATTTACTTTAGAAGTTGTCTAGTGAGTACTCAATTTAAAGTGTCACATCCTTCTGTTCTATATAATTTTTCTTTAATTCCTTAGTATTCAAATTGATTTTGAATGGAACTTTCTGAAGTGGCACTTCTGTACCCAAAGACACCTTTTCTTTTTGTGCAGTGAAATTTTTTCTATTGTAAACAACCATTTTTCCCAGCCATTTTAAACAACCATTTTTTGAAGCCATTATGGTCAAAAAAGGGCAAGTTGAGGGCAAGTTCTCCCATAATGAGAAATTTCTCGAAACACACTTCAGAGATATTTTTCTAGTTATCCACAAGCAGGGATCATAACACCAGCTTGCCTTGCAGACTCTCTGCCAGCTGATAAAGAAGGAGGGAGGGGAAAGAAAATCGTGGCATAATTGCCATATCCCAGGCTGAATCTGCAGATTGGTAGTTACAGAAGAGCTTGCCTCTACATGTGGTCTGGGATTCAAAGAGCAACAATGAGCATGGCGCTCACACAGCTCATTTGATCAAAATAAATAACTGACCTTACTCCAAATTCCAGCTATTTATTCACTCACAGCATTGATGACACCAAGGTACAGTACTACAAATCAAATATTAGATATAGCAAGGTACAACAGGGAAGGGACAGACATCTAAACAAGGCATAAAATTAGATAAAAGAAGTATTCAGGTAAAATGGGTAACTTCAACTCATTAAAAGAAGTTCATTCCACAGTGATTTTATCCAGCAGAATTCAGGATAATTACCACTCCTGAAATGCCAATGGTCATCCTCTATACTTGGGGGAAATGCCAGCTCTTTCCTTTAATGTCTAGCTGTGTAACTACCACTAGACCTCTCCTAAAGATTTGACTCTGAAAAGCCATTCATTTTAGATACAGATTTTAATATCTTTTTTCTTTAGCATAAAAGTGAACTTTAATAACTTCCCCACATGCTTCCAAACCTTTGTATTTCCTCTCTCCTTCTCAACATGAAGCATGTTATCAATAAAATCTCACACACAATTCAGTTCCCCTATTGCCGTCTATTAAGCTCTTCACAAACACATACGTTTCTAGCAACACATTGTTAAAACAAATATGATTGTTGTCTTTCTTTGCATAACTATCCAAAAATATTATGACTTGCCTTTAAGAAAAAAAAACACCTGATTGTCCTGACCAGAACTGTCTCCTTCCCCCCATGTACAGTTATAACATTGTAGTTTGCTGTTCTAAAAGTGTTTTCCTTCCCCATTTGTGTTTAAAAAGCTTAATCATTGAGCTTGTAATTACTCCCAATCTCATCCTTCTGGTTTCTACTCACCCATCTTTTTGCAGTTAGCTTCTCTCACCTGTGGTTTTCATTCCCCTTCATTGTCTATGTCTGTGACAGTGATACACAGATTTTTTTTTTCTCCCCTTCATAGCTTTATCAAATTTCAGACGAGCACTGTTCAAATAAAAGCTTTCTTATTCAGTGCCCCAGTAAATATTTTTCTCTTCCTAACATCGTGACAGAGACAAAAAAAGACATTACTGAAATTACTTAATATTTACATAATACCAATTCAGTGAGACAGATACATCCATGATTTTCTTTACAGAGACATCTCAAAAACTAACTAAGCTCAGATATCTGTAAACATAGCAAGTCACACCTATCTACCTACATCATGTCCCGGAGAATTGCCATGGTAATTTTAGTGTTAAGATCAATACAAAAACAAGCTGTGCCCAGCTTGTTCTCTAGGCCTAAGTTTCTATTCAATACATCTCCAAAGGAAAAGATCAACCATGGTATTTTGCAGCTGCATCACAAAGATTCTTTCAAATGCTGGGGTCTTTGCAGGTGGTTAAGTCAAAAGTCAAGAAATATCTGCTACGGATTATTTAACCTATTAAAGCTTCAGTGCCTTTTAGAAAAAGTTAAATTACCTTTAAAATCAGAAAAACTAAGCAATTATGAAACATATTTTGCCATTAATGTAATTGCTTTCAGCCCTATTTCCTGGGCATTTTGTATTTGACTGAAAGAAGGAAGAACCATGTCAATTTCTTTATGCACATGGTGAACTTGATGAACTCAGTGAATTACATGATAGCCTTGATCTAATTGTACAAGAGGAGAGGTGAATCCCAAGTTTTTATCTGGAATTAAAAAAAGCTAAAATATTGACATTAACCATCATCATGGTAAATAGTGTGGACATTGCTTATTGCTGTTAGATTGTACTCCACTTACAGAGATGCATGCTGAGACATTGGTCACTGCAAACAACATCAAATGGGGACATTTTTCAATTGTTTCATTGTGTATGGCAGCCACATCTCCCAGAACACCATACGGCAGTAGTATACCTCAGACCCTCGTGGCATATGATGAGTTCCAGACGAATTGTATGCAAAATGTCTAGAGATTTTCATCATCCTCCAACCACCCGCCAGCCATTTACTGCCTGGTTTTGTCCCTCAGGATCAGCAGTGAAGTAGCACAATAGGTTGCTCGAGACCCCACAACCCACAGAGAATCTAGCTAGCTATTGTACACATGCCTCTTAAAGTCTTTTACAAAAACAGGTCAACTCCTGCAATGCAACACATTTCTTCCTTCATTCCTTGCCAGATGGTCTTCAGCCCCTCAGCTGCTCTATTATTCGGCCTCTGTCTCCCAGAGTTCATCTCACATGTGAACTAACCAGGGACAGAGTTTAATAAGAGCCATCTATCAATGTACCCACCTGGCACAGTAAAACTGATTCCAGGTAGCACCGTACTTTAGATCTCCCATCAGGTTTCATCTACATCAGCCAATTCCACTTCATGCCTGTTAATTACAAAACACATCTCCCAGGTTCTTTCTATAGTTAAATGATCTGGCACCCATGAAAAGTGTCTTTAGAAATTCAGTGCCTATTTTTCTTGCCAGTTCCTGATTTACAATTTTTTATATTTCCTCCTTTGCTGTTGAGCCTTCTGTTACCCTGCACAACAGCCTGCTTTCAAAATTAACTTCTTAAATGAAGGGAAAGTTTGTTACCCTTCCTTCCATGCTTGATTCATCTCCTCCACCTGCTGATTTATAAGCATTCAGACACCTTCCCAGTTTTTCTTCCTACCGTGCTCCAAGTGCTAGAAAATGTATGTTTCTCCTGCCCTTTGTCCTTCTGGCAGCAGTTTTCAGCAGCACCTTTCCTAACACAGGACACACTGATCTTACAACTGGCTTTATGTCTTCTGCATTCAGCACAGTTCCTGCCTAGACACTCATTCTCCTTATCAACTTGCCACAATTTCTTCCATGGTATCTTGGTGACCACATTCCTTTTCACAGGCATTTCCTGCTCCCAGCTTTCGAACAGCACTTTTATTTCTGCTTCTTCTCTTCACAAAGATTCTAATTATAACTGCCACCTTTTCCTGACCTTTCAGCATATGCAAAAAGCCAAGGCCTTTGGAAGAAATCACGACCAAAACCATCTTCAGCAACTTACCACTCATTTGATCATTGCATTTGACACAAGTGGCTCAGCTCCATCTTCAGATCAGAGTCTGGCAGCCCTTACTTCACCCAGGTTCTTACAGAACCTGCCTTCCTCCTCTTACAGCATGCATTGGTCAGATGGGGCAGCTGAACAGGACTGATGGAGCTTTTGGATCTCACGAGGCAGACAACCCTGTTATGGACAGGTAGACTGTAGCTTGAGTAGAATGAGAATTATCAGGAAATACGCACATTTTTGTTGTTTGTATCTAAGAAATCAAATTTGTACAAATTAGAATCCCTTAAAATTCTGTCCCTATTTTTTCTAAAACTTTACTCATCTTTGAGTACAATGAAGCCTTCTGTTGGGATATGTGAAAAAAATGTTTTGATTTTGGCTCCTGATCAGAAGAAGAACTTAAGATAACTTTTTTCCCCCCAAGCTTTAAATGCTCTACAGCATATTTTTTACTTTCTGGTGGCCTACTGGTGCTCCTGCAATAAAAATCCAGATTATTTATTCATGTTATGAGAGCATCTTGCAGAGTCTAGTCAGACAACACCATTTTTCTGAAGCTGATGGGTAAAATCAATAGAACATCCCATTCACCCTGTATGGAGAAGACAAAGTGCTACATCTTTACAAATGCAGTAGAGTTGCTTTATATCTTTCTGTGACTCCTGATATATGCACTAGTGGTCAAATCCTCAGTTTTCTAAATCTACATGTTTCTATTAGCTCCATGCTTGGTCAGGCAAGTGGACACAGTTTACACCATCTGAAGAACTGGTCCTTTTTTTTTTTAAATTTCTGTACTCACACTCAGAGTATTTAATTGTATTTTCAATGATAGGACAGAAACAAAAAATTTACCTTATACACTGTGCTATTCACATGTGGACAGAATGCTGAGATCGGCCAGCTCAATATACTGCCCCCCCTAAGTCTGTCAGCTGCATTTGTTCCAAAATACATTGCACAGCCACCATCTGTCAATCATAAACTATGTGGCCAAAGAGAAATTTATTAATTTAGAAATACTGAAAAACAAAATTGCTCATGGAAATGCTAGCAACAGTTATTAGACATGTTGATCAGCATTATGAACAAATATTAATTGGTTTTTACTTGTTTTCTTTTTAAAAAAATCTGCTCCACAACACATTTTAATAAGAAGTGAGGAATTCATTGATAACTTGGCATAGGAACCAGCTGCTGCTTTAGTCAATTAATTCAGTAATTTTGATGTTTTATTTATTGCCTTACCAAAAAGCCCAGTGTTTCAATAAATAATCTTTCTTTTCCATTTGGTAATTAAAGCAGCTTAAAACAGAGAGAGTTTCAGGACTAAAAGTGTACATTTTAGCTGCTGGAGCCCATGTAAAAGGATGAGAACAATGTACTACCTATGGGCAACCAAAGGGAACACTGAGCAGTGAAGAGAAGCTAATGCAACTTCTATAATACAGATCCAATTAAGAAGATACTTTTTAGACTAACTTAGATTTCAGAAAGATTTCAATCTCTGGTTAAAAGTGAGAGCAACTGTACACACAGAGACTCTTCAAAGAGAGTGAATACAAATATAAGGATAATGCCTCCAGCCTGAAGAACCTCTTTGTTAACAAAAGCCAGAAAGCATCACCAGACTGCGTTTATCACCCTTTCTTTCTGAGGTGCAGGAGAGGAGGAAAGCGAAGATGTGATGTGCCTCTCCTAATTCTTAGTACTGGGAAGAGCACTATCGATTCCTTAGTTACCTACAGGAGTACCTAGCCATCAACTCTTCCATTCTGGCAATATATTCTACAGCGGTAATTCTAATTCATGCTTTAAAAGCATTTCCACTTACCATGCTTATAAACATGTTTGGTTTTGTTATCTTTTATTTCAATATAAGGCCCATCATTCATCAATGAGAAAAGACAGAAGAACATAATGCCATGGATGACATTCATAAGTGGTATAAATTGAGTTCTAACTATGCAACAAACTTGACAATTTTCCTAGCTTTAGTGGTCACAATATAAAAGGGATAGTTCTTTCCTAGATTTTTGGATTTTAAAAATATAAATGTACTAATTTGATAAAGAACTGGTCAGTGTATCATATTCAGGTTATAGACTCCACATAGTATTTTAGATTACCATATGCATATTACTAAAAAGTGACACAAATCTTAGTGGATCTGGCTTTTATAGTGCGTGTTATAATAAAATTTTATTAATAACATATAATAATATATGTACTACATAACTATATAATATACTCATAGGATAATAATATATTATACTATATCCCACTGTATTTAGGTGTACTATACCATACCTACTCAAGATAGTATAGCACAGCACACTTTCGCAACGTAATTACATGCTATTTATTGGATAATATATTATTTATACAACCTTGTTGCTGCTAGATATAGCTGATGGTAGAGTTTGTTGCACTGCTTACAAAAATGTGTATCCCCACCAGCTTCTGCAGCCTGGTTGAAATTTCATCCAAGACCCTGAGTACTGTTTTTGCTACATTTATTATTTTTCATACTACAAACAGTTGTGACAATACATCAGAAGTATTGATTTACATTATTTATAAGACATTTTATTTTTCCTTTTTTGATAGCACAGCCTTTTTTAGATCAATAAAAGCTGAAGATAAATGATGATAAATTCACAGCTTTTAAATTCACTTTAAATCTAGCTTTGTTATCACACATATTTATTGTGCTACATCAGCAGAGCATGGAGCACAGAGGCCTCCCTCATGTCCACTAGCATGGCTATACTTTTTTGTAGTACAAACCACACCAATATCAGACTCCTTATCCGTAAACCAGAGGCCCTGTAATATATGGCAAATGAATGATAAATCTAAAAATTAGAAGTATCCTTTCTTTCAGTAGAAACAAACAACTAACTCATGTTTTTCTGGTTTTCTGTCAATAAATGGAGCTTTCACTTAATCTCTCACAGAGAGATATACAAAACTTAATCAATCTATTCAGTATTTGGTTAGTTCTAGTCTTTTCATACATTAGCACAGCCTCACCAATTTTTCCAAACACTGGAATTTAGCCTTGATACTTGACTCCTGAAATGGTATGGGAAAAATATATTAGAGCCACCCATTTATAACCTAGTATATTTATGTTTAATCCTTTTTACTCTCAGCACAAGTAGCCTCAGCTTTCATGAAAATAACTGGTTAGAGAATTAGATAATAATGTCTGCCTAAATATGCACTGACATTAACCTCTGCCCTGTCAATAAGACACTATGGAGGCAAATTAGTTCTTACATTTAATTATCTTGTTATTCCACAGAAGTTTTTTTCTTTTTTTTTTTTCTGCTTTTGCACCTCATTAGTCATGATCAAAGTGTATTCCTCTTAATAGTGCCTTAATGTGATGCTTTGATCACATTTCCTGACTAATTTGAAAGTCTGTTAACTGAATTACAACACAGCCTAGTGCATTTGAAGTTTTTGGAACCATTTT
This sequence comes from Melanocharis versteri, assembly GCA_013397845.1. Classification (NCBI taxonomy): domain Eukaryota; kingdom Metazoa; phylum Chordata; class Aves; order Passeriformes; family Melanocharitidae; genus Melanocharis; species Melanocharis versteri. Next base: position 163,380 of record VZTG01004578.1, on the reverse strand, counting down.
CCTGGGGCCACTTCAGTCTGACAAATTTTAGGTATTTAATTGAGGTTTCCAGGAGCATAGTTGCTCTGAACTTCTTATGTAATTGACAGAATAAGACATCTTCAGTGAAAAGTAGTTCAAGTTTCTCCAGAAGATTATTTGACCCTTCTATGGGCCAAATCTTTCTCAGGTGTTTTCAACTGACTAGAAAAAGAGATTCTGTCAATGAAGATCTAAATTTAAGGAAGATACTTAAGTTCTTAGAAATAACTAGAAAAACTGTGGTCTGTGTTTTCTGAATTTGCCTATGATCCTTATCCCTGTATTAGTCACGAAGGGCTTTTTAATGATTCTCACATATGTGTATAAACCAACAGAGAAATACCCGTGCAACTATAAGAGCATGTGTCTGTGGGCTCTAGAATAAACACCTTCAGCCTAGGTCATTGTGTTATATACTTTGCTCTTCCACACACAGTATATCCTACCCGTTTCAACTATCTATATGCTTGCTTTCTTGGAGGCCACCTTAAAGCCATCTTAAACCTTACCGGCAGAAGTCTTTCATCCAAAGGAATGGATGCACTTCAAAATTCGTCCTCAAAAATATGCCCAAAGCAACATTACTCCATGTAAGTAGTTCCACTGCCGAATTGTTTCTGCCTCTGAAAATTGTTTGGTGAGGGATTGGTCACACAGTCAATGGGAATAGAAGCAGCAAGGACACGTGATTGTGTATCACGTGTTCAGAAATCACTAACTGCTTCAGTCAGTGGAATGAAAGATTTTTTGGTTGGTAGTTTAGACTCTCCGCAAGAAGAACTGTGTCAAAACCCTCACTAGTTAGTGGCTGGCTTATGTAGCCCCCTGTGAGTGCTCAGTGGAAAAGAGTTCCTAAGAAATTTTACATGATTCTTCGCTATCCTGAAACCATATTTTGAGAGATGATGCTGATCCCATTGCTATCAATAGTCAAGGTACTGGGTATCAGGTGAATTAAGTTACAGTAGTCATTAAATTACAAAATGGTAAAGGCAAAAATCTTTGTACTGTATCAGATTAACTTCTGTGCTATAAAATTGTGTCATTTCAAGTTAAATCCTGTGACACTGCTGCATGCAAAGCTGTGCCATACACTTCAGTAGACACAACCCCATCCTGGGATGCAGGCAGAACACAGGTAGCAGAGGATGCTTCCTTTGAATTGCAGTTTTCTTGTACCTAAACACCAGTTTCTTGAATATTCCCTGCTTACCTCATCTTAGAGGCCTTTGCAGGCGAACATGACTCGAAGTAGGGTTACCAGACTTGCTGAGAAGCTGTAAAAGCAGAGCTGCAGGAGAAATAAATTAACAGTGGCACCGTGTATCTTCTGACTCAATGTGATCACTCAAACAAATAAATAATCAAAATAAAAACGGGCTAAAATATGAAGCTCAAATATGAAGTTTGCCAATGGGTTTTCCAGGGTTTGTCTTTACTGGTATTTCAGCAAGCTTTTTCCTCTAACTCTTGGAACACTGTCCCTAACCTGCAGTTTGGTACTGTGTAGCAAGACTTCATTTTCCTCCCTGAACAGTCTGTATTTCTTTCCTATTCAGTGAACACAAATTTATTGTTAATTTGTGTAGCTGCCCAGGCACTCACAATTAGTACTTTTATTTTCTGCCAGTTGTTTTTTCTGTACCAGTCACATCTAATCACTGTGAAAGGTACAGAAAACTTTTTTGAAAAATCACTGAGTTTTCAAAAATGCATCTTGACAATTTTATTTGGCTTTATAATTTATTGTGTTCATTTGCCTACCCGTGGCAATGAATTCTAACTCTTATTACCATACAAACCCCAGCTGCCTCTTACTCAGCTGATATAAACTCCATATAAAAAACCATCAAGTCTTTATTACTGTATAAAGGCAAAGGGTAGCATTTTCTAGAGTATTAGGACTTGGTCTAATTCTGTTGGTGGAAATAAAAGACTGCTTGGGTGAAATCTTCTATTCCAAACACTGAGTCTTGCTCCTGACTATAGACTTGTTAAGTCTTATTAGCTCTTCAAAATCCAACTGTACTTTTTTTAACCAGTTAGAGATAATATTAATTCAATTCCAAAGTCCCTTCGATTTTTTTTAGTTAGTGTTTTTAATCCATATCAGGAGGAACTGAGAACCAACTTGTTTTATTGTTTCAAGCATCAAAGGAAAAAGAGCCAGTTTAGGGATTATTTCACTGGTTGATTTGATTATATTGGATCAGGAAAGGTAGATTCTCCAAAAATAAATTTTATTAAATCAATTATTTTCCTGCTGACCTAGCCAGGATGTAGAAGCAGATGTGCTCCCCTTTTTTGGCACACCATCTTTGGCAGGCTGTGACATTGTACTATGAGAAGGCGGGAGTCAGAGCAAGGGCAAACTGTCAGAAAGCAGAGAAGGTGAAGAATTTTCACAGTAGAGAAACGAGAGGACTGCTGCAACATCTTATGTCATGCTGGGTGCAGCGTGGGCTGGCTGGAATAGAGTTCAAAGCAGGATGTAGAGAAGCTGTCAGGTGCAGGAATCTTGCAGAAGGAGGAATTGAGAACTGCTTACAACATGCTGTATCTGGATGCTGGCAGATTCCCCTTTTTACAGAAAGAAATTTAGGTAAGCTAGAGAAAGCCTCAAAACTTGTGGGACACAGGGCTTGGAGCTAGCCCAGGCTGTTAAAGAAATAATAAAAACAATGCTTTGGGCAGGGAGTTAACCCAGATCAAGAAATGAAACTGCCCTCATACAAATCTTTGTATTTAGATTTGCTGCAGTTCAACACCGTCTTTAGGAAGCTCTGCCACGTGCATGCTGAAGTGTGTGGGTGTCAGTGTTTGAGGAAAGTATGTGTATGTGTGCCACCAAGAAGACAAAAAAGCTAATCCTAGAAACCAGATCTTTAAAAGGAGTGGACAGGCTCTTCTTCCAAAATGTCTCTACCCTGTACTGAAATTCCCTGAGACAGGGATTTCACTCTCAATTGTCATGGAGACTCTGCACCAACTACACCCAGGGCTTTGTATCCAAGTGATCTTCCACCAGCAACAAGCAACTGAAGCAATCCAGCACCTTCCTGCTCTACTGAATAACTCAAATAGTTTGGCTGTCCAAGGGGAAGCTGTTGTCTAGTTCCAGTCATTCTCCCAGGCTTAAATCTTCACCAGAATGAACAACAAGCTACTTGTATAAAATAGTCCCAAAACATCCATTTATTTCTTGAAAATAAACTTAGAATATATGAATCGTGCTAATAACTTTTCTTTTGTTTCAACTTTGCTTACACTTATTTCTAAGGGAAAGAACAACATAAAATGAAGTAATTGTTACACAAATCTATGTTTAATTCTGGATAGTTTTGATCAAAATATGCACTGCATCTCCATGGATTTAAAATATACATAATCAACAACTTGATGTCCTAGTTCAGGTCCATCAACTGTTAAATTCTTCAGCTATATAGACAGCAGAACTGGCATAACCTTTTGAAAATAATTCTCTAAAGAGTTGAGAGGAGATGTAACAGAGCAGGGATTTTATCTTGCAAATAAATAAGTATGAAATTCAGTAAAATACTAAATCAAAACAGCAGGAAGAGATGACTCTTTTTCATTAAGAAACTGAAACTCAGGTGAAGTAATCTGAAAACTTAGATAATGAAATGACATAAGTATCTGACAAAATTCAGAGGGCTCAGGTGTGCTGTGTACTGAACTTGCTGTTCCTAATACAGGAGATATCAGCATTTATAAATATATTCAGTTTCACCAGCATACGATCAAGTAAACAAACAAAAATAGCTCATTGATTTACAGACACGTCAAGATTTTTAAAATGTGAAATCTGAGTAGCAGGGTGATAGAACGGTTTCTGCACTAGCTACCACATAAAGCATTTTTTCCCTGCTAGTTTAATTATCTTTCTAAAGAAACAAATGGCATTTTTTTTGCAGGAGCACCCACTCTAATAAAATCTGACAAGAGTTAGGACCACATACTTTCCTCAGTTCTTGGGAATTATGCAAAGAGTAAGAGGTTTATCTGTGTTTAATTGCTAAAGGGGAAGCCAGGATGTATCTGGATAGGAGGCTAAAATGTTCCTCCCAGAGCATACTCGTCTCTAAGTCACTCTTCAGGTCATCACACCTCATGCCAGATACCTCACATCAACAGGCATTTCAATGCATCCACACGTGGAGGCAGATCATGCAAGAGGGAGCTTTCCTGGGTTGCCAAGGTTAAGTGATGAGTGTCCCTGCCAACAGACAATAGCAGAACTGCAATGACTGGAGGAGTGTTTTTCCCACTATCCTGTGGGCACAGGTGGAGCTAGGGGGATGCACAGTGCTGCCTGCAGCTTAGCAGCAAATCACCATTTCAAGCACAGACAAAAGTAGAAAAGGTTCCCTTAGCAGAGAAAGCTGGGGAGTTTTGGGATGGGACCATTCAAAGGCCTCTTCTGCTCTGAAGGACCACAAATGTCTGCTTTTGTCACATGTATCAGATAATGCACATATGCTGGGAATCTGCCATATAGCAGAGTGAGTGAACTGTTCGTCAGATCTTCTCTGGGGAGCCCTGTCGACTTAGACAATGTTTTATACTAATGGGCTTTCATTATAGAATAGAATAGAAAAGAATAACAGATACTGGTTCTTTCTGTCTGAGGTGTTTACTTTATCAAGCTAAAATTTGCAATCAATCTTTCACTAAGACAAAGTCATAATTTCATCTGCCCAATAGCCAGCTGACCCATTTAGCATCACTGACATAAGCCAAAAAGGAAAATTTCTTGGAGAGCTCAAACTAGAAATAGCTTACACACTACAAAACCCCACAGTCCCAACTGAGATGTTTATTTATTCTGCATTTTGTGTCCCTCACTGCAAAACTGTCAACTTAGGGTATGAGAAAACCACTGTACAGGAGTAAGAACCTCAGTAGACGCACATGATCATGCACCTGAATTAAATTATTCAGTGGTGTGTGGCTGATTTGTAGCAACTAGACCATCATTTAGTCTCTTGCAGAATATTTCGTAATTGTAAAAAACATTAAGAGGTAAAGAAACCATACTGACATGTTTTTCTTTAATAAGATTAATGAAAATAATGAAAGCTACTGTAATCTTATTTCTTATTTTGATTGAGATAAAATATTTACTATTTTTTCCATTTTTTACTACGCTTCTTTTAAATCCTACACATACTGTTTTATAACTATCAGTCCTACAAATAGAATGAAAATGTTGGGATGGTGAAGAAGCTTCTTACATTTCTATGATATCTCAAAGTAAATAGTAATTTCCCTGTGTAACTGTTTCTTTATGAGCTGGGGCTACATAAAGAGAATGTAAGTGGCTAGGCATAAAATTTAATTATCTATTATATGTTCTATGATGTTTCTGGGATCTCAGACCTGCACTGAACTACACACATGCTCTGACTGTTCCCTTAGGAACCGGGTGTGCTCAAGACCCCAGATACCAGTTTTCTCCACCTTTTCTATCAGTACATCATTGGTTCATACTTATACAAATTTTAAAATTTTTTAATACTGTCATGTCTGTGACTAACACAGCATTTTAACTGTTCATTGGGAAATGCTCTGGAGACATGGCCAAATATTAGCATGTAACTTATACATACTGTGAAATGAGAGCATATCGATATCTACGGTCTCTCGGTTCTTACACTTCCACTAATTTCCATAGCACTTAAATGACTGACTATGAGAATTTGCTTCAGCATGGACATTTTGGTAAAAAATAAAGATAATACTTGCACTCAACTCTGCTATGATTGTCTTGCACTGCCCCCATTTTTGCTTGAAGAACATAATTTGTCATATATTTTCGAAGTATGACTAACTCCAAAAACTATGTATTTTTTCCCCAGTCCTCATGCCCTGACTTTTATCTTCCTAATAAAAGGGTAGGGAGAAGATGTGGGACTATGAATAATCAAATTTTTTTTCTGTCTGTGGTAATACAAGCACAAGTATCAGAAGAATGTAGTAATAAACAAGGCACTTATTCAGAACCAAATACTGGACAAGAAGGAGGGGAGAAAGAAAATGCTGGCATATCCATCTGGAAGCAGGGAATACTGATTTCAATGAATACTCTAGTGAATATCTTCCATTCCAGTTTTTCCTACTGGCTGTCTTAGGTGAATTTCCATGCAGCTGAGCACGAACATTGTAAATCGCATTTGCATTCAAAACTTCCCCCATGCTTTGGAAAGTTCTTAATAAAAATCATGGACCTAAGCACACGGAAATTCCTTAGACAATACAAAGGAGCTGTCAGAGGGATTAGGGAGAGGCGGGGATTAGACACTGTTCTGAGAAGAAAATCTCCAAAAGACAGCAATTTAAGGATCTAAATCAACCAAAGTATAGTGACACTTTAAATACCACAACTGCTGGAAGAGGGCATATCTAATTTAATCTTTTTCTATCTCTAGGTATCTAGCTTATAACTTGCACTCTATCCGATATCCAAAAACCTGCTGCTGCTAAAACTGGGTTTTCAGCAGTTAGGATTTGCCTGTTCTTGAGGGGTTGTGCCTGTTTTCTGCTGTTTCAATTTTCCTTTCTTTTAAAGCATTAATAAATGCTTTGTTTTAAAGTATGGATGAATTATTTATTTATAATGCTAATTAAGAAGTTTGCAAGAATTGAAATTAATGAAAGACATCTTACTTTCTGAGACTGAAAGACAAAAACCAAGAGAAACTTTGGACATTTGCAAGAAGTAGAAATTTTTAAGTTATTTTATTGTAGAACAGTTGATCTTTGAGTGAAATCTGAACACTGAACAGGACATTGAAACTCTCCCAATTTAATTCAGTAAGAAGCATCAAGCCTCCGTCTTTCATCATTTTCAGCAGAGTACTTCCTAAGCCTTGGTCATTAAAATTGAAATGAAGTGATGCCAAAACCATGCCGTATTTTAATAAAGCAGAAAAGAGACAATATTTGTAAACATCTTACATCTATATTCAAATATCTATTAATCATACTGCAATTTAATTACATACATTCATTGAAGTTGCTAATAAATGGGTAAATCACTGCAGTTTTCATTATAAAAGTATGAAATAAGACAACCTTTAATTCAGATTTAAATTAATATATACCTGCTAAGAGACTAGCTCTATAGATCTCTTTTAATACACTAATAAATTGTTGTGGCATGAGAAGATATAAGGACCATCTCTGAATCATTAGTCATTTACTGATTTGTGTTATGACAGATCCTCAAAGGTATTTGCTGATGATCTGCTGGTATCTATCACCTGTTAGAAGACACAAGTAGGAAGATTTGGTACTCTGCCTTAATTCAGTCCTGAAGTCCTCAAAAAACGCAGACCTGCCATCTAATCCTCAAACGTCCTTTATTTAATAGTTTAGTAGTTAGAGATTCTTGCTTTAAATTACACAAACTGCTCTTTATTCAGAAACCAGAACAGGAGGATCTATTCTTCAAGGTGAAAAATGCTGCAGCTTAATGGTACAAGAAGGTTCTCATCTGTGCTTAATGAGTCTTTTGTTTTCATGCCTTTGGCACAATCTCAGTAAAAAGCACAAAAAAAAAAGCTGTGGTTTGAGAGTCCCAGTATTCTTCCAGGAAACAGGAGACAGGGGTTTCAATCTCCTCATGCAGAGGATGGAAACATAAGCTTACTACTTCTTTAATATGTGCTTCACGTTTTAGTTTACTGTACAAACCTGCATTTAAAAAACCTCTCATTCTTGGCTTTTCCAAAGATAGCAGGCTATCACACTTGCAGGTTACAGCATGTGGACCTTGGCTGAATTGATATGTTTCTCTGCTGAATATACTATGCAGAAGGTGGAATTTTACAGAGATTCTGGCTAACTTGTAAGCAAGTACCTCCTAAGCAAGTTGAATTTGTTGATTTTTCTATGCTGAAAAGAAATCCCATTTTCTATGACTTTCTGAGTCTGTCTCTCAGCCATGTAGGTCTGCAATGGGTATCTATGAGTAGCTCTCTGCACTCTTGGTTTTGTCAGAAGTTAAACCCCTCATCTTAAAACCTAAATATTTCTGATTTAAGACTTATTTTACAATGCAAATAAGGTATTTTTAGTTAGTTACATTATTTTTAACAAAAAGGTGTGAAATTGATTAAATACTTGTAAACCATCAAATAGCATAAATTACAGCTATTTGGATCACACAAATAACTCCTCTTTATCTGGCATTAAAACTAGTGTTATTTTCTCAAGCATTTCAGTGGAAATTAGAACGAAGCCAACACAGGATAAATTTAATTTCAGCATGCTGTTAGTCTCACTAGTGTTTTTGACAAGAAAACAATCATAACTATTCCTAAAATTGAACATACTGAATATAATCCCCAAATGTTCACATTCAAAGATTTTGCTTCATTTTGACCCTAGCATTGTATTTACTGCTTTCACCTTTTTTCCATTATTTTCTGTCTTTCATATTTATTTAGGCAACAGTCAATCTTCACATCAGCTTCGACTCAGACGTGGAAGAGGATTTTGCCACTTGAATCCCTGGGCTTTATGTCTGGCTAACCATGTAACTCTTAGAACAGCACCAGGAAAACCTACTCTGTTCTGTCTAAAATGCTAAATTTCTAAGAAAGAAGCACTCTGGCTCTTGTACTGCCCACATGGAGAACTGTCTTGGCATCAACTGGGTGTCAAGGAGTGTACAAACTCTGAGCAATTCCTTTGTCTGCCAGGTTTCTTTCTGACATGTTACCAAATACATCAGCAAAATCTCAGCCAAAAAATTCCTTTTTTTTTTTTTTTAAATTTAGACTGCTTCCAAAAGACATTTAGTCTGCTGAATCAACAGCTTCTAGCAGAAACATCTTACCAATCTTACTTGTTTGTTGCTGCTTTTAACCATGTAAACTTACAGCTGATCTCTGAGCTTAGTCTCCCCTATATTAATCTGTAGTTTCTAGCTGTTTGAAAACACAGCATTTTTATATAAAAGTGACAATTATACTTGCATACTTATGTACCCTAAATGTATTTTCCTGGCATTTTAGAAACTTATTTCATAATTACTTCTTTCCACATATTTTTAAACCAAATTATTCTACTTGTCAATAGTCTCAAGTTGTCAAATTGACAAATTGTCAAACGCAGGTTCATAACTTACAAATCAGGTCTACCGTACCATCAGAGAGACTTGGAAGGCAAATCTAAATAAAGAGCTTTAAAAAACCTGGAACTGCAAATCTTGGCCTTATGACAAAAACATCTAAAAAAGAGCAATGTATAGTCTATGGTATTTTGTAAATATACTGCTTCTTAGCTTGGGTTGTTCTGTTTGTAAAATGGGAAACCTAAAGATATATCAAAGAATAGATCTCATTCAACAGGCCCTCTTAAAAAATAGAGTAAAGGCTTATCATTATCTGTCCCATAAAAACATCCTGGTGAACTCATTGAAACTGCTTTGTCAAGGATATATCAGATACAATCAGGTTATCATCAGAATAATTCCAATTTTGTACACAGAAATGATAGAAGCAGGTGTAATCACATACAGTTTCTAACTCACTGTTGAACTTTAGAGATGCAGAAATCAAAACAGATTTTTCAATCCTGGTTATGAGTCCAAACATCCTGAATACAGATAGCAATGATGATTTTATTATCTAATTATAATTGCAGAAAAGACGGAGGATCACATTAATATCCATAACATAAGAAGCAGCACTCTCATCATAAAAAACAGTTCTACCATTTCTTATTTTTTTTTATTCTAGGATATCCTCTAGCTTCAATCTACATGCCTTCATAGCCAAACATTTAAGGCCATAAATCCAATTAACTACTGTTTGCATCATGTACTAATTATATTTCTGAATATTACCCCCAGGACAGATTTGCAAAAAACTGGCTCCTTTTTAGCAAAGAGGAAAACCGAGCCAAAACCATTTGACAGAAAACTACTTTCTTCCTTCAAGATGCCACTGGATAACACAGGAAGGTTCTATGGACTGTTACACAGGGATCACTAAAAATATTCATAAAAGTTTCTACCGATTTTAAACCCTAAGAAGCTATACCAATTTGAAAAGAAAGGGGAAAAGAAAAAGAAGGAAGTCTACCTTTTATTATATAATTGCCTTTCTTCCACTGAAATATATTTGTATTCATGATTTACTGCTAAACTTTGGGTTTGGGATGATGTTTGCCTTGTAGATCGCCTGGAGGAATGAATGGAAGGTACAAAGACACGGTAAGGGACAAAAGGCCTGCACAGACTTCTGTTATTCAGTGATAGTTCACTGCTGCCATATGTTAGGCAGACAGGCTGTTGGGATTAGATATTCAATAGTTGCAGGCAGTTTCTGCTGGGATTTTCATACACACTATATGTCAGATCTGTTATAGAAATTTTGAAAATACCACAGGCCGATGATCTGCACCTTCAAAGGTTTTTAAAAAATCTGATAATGCAGCATTTTATGGCAACTGTAAGGGTGGACTACCAAGTATATTTCTTGCTTAATGAAATTGGCACAAACCTCCCAGCCTAAGATAAATTGCTCATTTATTTTAAAATCCTTAATAATTTTACTTAATAGAATTCTGGAATTGCCACTGTAAAAGCTTATCGGCCTCCACTTTGATACACAAGCAGCTTATATTTAAAAGAATAAAGGTTTGGAGGTTTAGTGTTCATAAAAGCTGCAGAAGAAGGGAATAAAAGCTTCAACAATTATTTTTAAAAGCGAGTAAAACTAAGTTCTCAAAGGCTTTGGCTACTGATTTAATAAAAGCACATGTTATTCTGAAATATTAATGTTCATTGCCTTACACAGATAAAACATGACAAACAATCAGAACATACATATAATTAGGGATCCTTTCCCACTCTAGAACATTTTAAGTAGTACTGGGGTAAAAATCAGTGACAGCTTAAGATACATCGCATATGAGATGAAAATTAACTTTTGGAATTATATAGAAAACCTCCATAGGGAAACTCATTCTTAACCAAAATTTGTCAAGGTGCCAGCTAACAGAATATAATTTCAAGTCTCAGCTACCCGTCATCTAGGTAACAGATGTTGGTGGAGGCATAATAACCAACACTTAGATCCTTTTCCTAGATCCTAAGGAAATACTAATTTACATTTATGGTGTTGGTATTTGGCAATACAATGGGTCTTGGTGTTGGGCAATGTTCCCATGCTCCGTGGTACACCATGTTCCATCGTGCTGGGCCATGTTACAGGCCAACATTGTCCTTCATCACCATGAAATATGTTCCAATCATAACAGTAAACCACACGTTAAACAGAGAGACTGAAACTGAAAAATGTAGAACTTAACTCTCTAAGGACAAGAAGGATCTGGGTTTGAGAAGGGACAAGCATCTAATGTCCTTCATGTAAATTCCCAACGTTAAGGGTCCCAAATGTCAGATTTTATACAGCATCACCTTGATGCAGCAGCAGCACTCTAAGTTACCCATGGAGACTGTAAAAATGTCAACCTTGGAAGTTTTCAGTACTTGACTACACTAGTGGTACTACGTCAGGTGGAAATTTGGGCTTCAATTGTCTTCCAGCCAACATCTCTAGGATTCTACAGGATGAATATATTTTCATGCATATTTCATGGGGTAAACTCCTGTCACTACCAAATTCAATGGCAAGTCTTTCAATGATTATTCAAGAGCAAGATTTCATTCTGAGGAAAAGAAAGTATCTTCTGTTAAAATAGATTTCTGGGGTAGCTAAACTATATAGGTTTTTATGTATATATATGTATTTGATTTTCCTGGCTGTGAGTAGAAGTCATAGTGTACAAATGGTTTATGCTGACGAAACAAAAATAAACACCTAGCAAAACACCAAGGGATAAAAATATTTTTATTATTTAATTTTTTAATTCTATTTTCAGTCCACCAAAGTGAGTTGTCTGCTTAATCTTCCATTAATTTAATGCTGATAGTGGGCAAATTAAATTCAAATACATCAGCATAAACCATTGTAGCCAACTGAAGCACAAAATCAGCTAGTGGACACAGGTATCAGGTTAATTCTGATTTTCTGTGTTGCAATATACTTTCTTTCGTTAGCAAAAGGATATGACTATCCTTGTAGCTCATAAGGTGTTTTATTTGATTTTTAGCATCTTCTCTTAGCATTCATTTCTGGCAGATTCACTCATTTTTTTTGTAATACAAACTGATGTGAAATTAAACCATGCCCAGAGGAGAGAAAAAGCATGAATCAATAGTATTGATATTTCATGCAAAACTTGAAGCTAAGGCTTTTAATGGATTTAAAAATATGTTTAGTAAGGTTAGTCCAGAAAATGTCAACAATATGAATGTTAAAATCAAATGGTTGTAAAGGTTGTTGTGAATAGGATATTTTAATAAATTTTTCCTAAACAGATATTCACTTTACTTTATAAAGTAAATGTGCAGATGCTTTTGCTGACTTTTTGCCACATAGCCACAAACTCACAGATTTCAAGGCCAGACAGAAGATTCCCATATGACACAGCCATCACACAGTTTTATCTTAATACCTCTTCAATTTGTTGATATTCATCCTACCTGGTAGTCATATGGCCCAGGAAACATACGGGAAACCTATGGTACGTATCAGGAGAAAATGCTGAGCACAGGGATGGGGAACATACAGTCTAATTGAAGCTGAGGTGGCCCACAACTTCACCTATGGCCACTTTCTTGCTATCTAATAAGAAAATGAAGAAAATTATAGATGTGTGGCCCACCAAATTTCTTTGAAAGGCCTATTTGAATAAGGATAATCGAGAGTGTAGAATATTACTTTGTCATCTCTCCTGAACAGACATGTATCATGACTTACACTTTGCACCCCATTTTGTAATCTTCTGAACAGTATTCTCTGTTTCCTGCAGCTGAATTATAAAATAGTAGAAAATATCTGAGTATCGAACTGGACCACAGAGCTGAAGAGAACAATCACACCATTTGGAATAAAAATAATTTTAAAAGTCAGTTTACTGCTGTATAGTAAGTATTTAAACTGTGATTTAGCAGAGTAATTTAACCTTACAGAGGATTCTCTGACACAGATATCAACTGCTTTTGTTCTAGCTTGAGCAGCCTTGCAGACTGTGTTCCTCTGTGGTGTGCTGATGTTGGCCAACAGTCAAGCACCTGCACAGACACTCACTCACTCCCCCTCCTGTGGGGAGAAATTTGGAGGAGGGAGAGAAGACTTACATGAAAGTTTAACAAGTGAAGCAAAAGCTAAATGCACAAGCAAAGAAGACGAAGGAATTTATTCACTACTTCCCATGGGCAGGCAAATGTCCAGACACTTCCTGGCAAGCAGGGCCTCACCATACATAATGATAACTTAGAAAGACAAATGCCATAACCATAGATGTTCCCCTTTCCTTCTCCTTTCCCTAGCTTTTATGGCAGAGCGTCATTATCATGCCTTTGTTAAATTCAGCTCAGCTGTCTCAACTGTGTCCACCCCCAGGTTCTTGCCCAAGCCCAGCTCACTTGTTGGTAGCAAAGGCAGAATAAGAAAAAGAGAAAAGCTCCAGGCTGTGCCAGCACTGCTCAACAATAGCTGAGTCACCAGTGCATAATGAACACTTTTACCTACAAATCCATATCACAGCACCACAACGCAGCCATGAAGAAAGCTAACTTCATCCCTGAGGCAGTATACCAATCCATATTAAAAGATGGCAGTGATTCCTCTCAGAAAATCTTGGCAATAAACTAGACATGAAGAGGCTTCCAGATAGGAACAACTGTGTATCAGCTTGAGAAGGTGACACTTAGTGTAGTTCTGTCACCATGATGACATCTGGCCAATTGCCAGCAGAACCCCAGACCTTTGAAAGCATTGCAATACTGTTGTTTTTCTGCACTTTTTTTAGGGCTTTTAAAATAGCTGAGAACTATCATAAAGTCATATGCAGCTCTTCTACTGTTGCCATGCTTTGAAGTCTGATCCTTGTCCTTGCTTCAGCCTAAATTCAATGGCAAAGTGCTGTTGAGTCTAATGTTTTCATGCTCTCACTATATTTACAACTTGATATGCTCCATCTGTTTTGCTCTTGTCAAGCCAGTCACGTTATATGTCTTATAAATATTTACAAATGCAAGTTAATAAACTGAATCCATTTGGAAATAAAGTATGAAGCAGTGATATACAATGTTGCTTTGGTGTATGGATATCATTAAACTGAAGTTGTGTATTATATGTACATAAGATCACAAGAAACAGGGAAAGGAATTGGCTGTCACATGCAACTTCATTCCATAATTCTGTTCATCTTCAAAAATCTTACAATTTTTGCTTATTAAGAAGCAAATTCCTGTTTTGGCAAATTTCTTCTTCAGCAAAATTGATAATTTTGGTACCTTCTTATCTCACCATCAGTTTTAGTAATATGTGATTCACACCCTTATGTTCCTGTGCCCACTTTATGCCTGACCTCAAATTTAGCTCCCTCCTCCGTATTTTTATCCCCCAAACAGTTTGTAGACAACAGATAAGTTGATATCCTTCATTCTCTTCCTGTATAAAGGTGATTACACACTCAGGTAATGGCTTAATAGTGTCTTGAGTCTTGTATTAGTGCAAGTCTTTTTAACCTTACCTAAATCTCTAGCAAACTTTGTACAGATCCTTTTCACTTTCTGTATACTTTCACAAACATTATTTCTTTCTTCTTTTAGCTTCTGATGAATTATTACTTTCCTAGTACTTAACACTAAAAGGAAGAAGCGTGATAAAATGAATCTTTTCCAAAGTGTTATCACGTATTGTAGAAAAACAATACTGAATTAATGGCTTGTACAATAAATAGCATTATTGCCCTTATACTTTATTACAGTAAGGAGACAAACAAAACAAAGAAGACTCTTTTTTTGGCATTGTATATTTTTGATTCCTTTTGATTTTTTCTTTGTGAATGAGTCAACATAAGGCAAATCATTCACTTCTGCCCCGCACTGTGGGAAGTCATTTCAACATGTCAGCCTAATGGGGCCCACTTATGCACGATCAAAATGCAGGAAAAAATAGATGTTATATTTCCATAAGCTGGCCTCTCTTGATCTGTGCCCATCCTAGAGGAAGAGATCATCTGCTTCTGAAATAACTTCCCTGATATGGCAAAAATAAGGGAAAAAGAAAGAAATTTTTGAAGACTGAAATAATATAATTCTTTAGGCAAAATAATGATAGTGATCATGTGAGAATGTTGAAGTGTCTTTCAGTTATTAAATATTATGTAAAGGAGATACAGGAGTCATGTGAAGGAACCTGTCAGTCTTATGCTCATCATCAGAGTACCTGAGAAACTCATTTACTACAACTGCAATTTCAGGTATTAAGAAGTACTTAATGACAATTCTCTTTCATAAACAGGTTTTAAGCTCCTCTTAACCTGTATTTGTTATATTTGCAAATAAAAATTTTAAGGTATGACTCTGAAGAACAGCTTTTGGCTGGGAGGCCATACCTGCTGTGGGATGTGAAGTTTACCTTTTACACTGCTATGTTGGTTTTCTTTCGCTGCAACCCAGGAATGTGAACAGAGGTGGATAAATAAAACTACACACTTATTCTAGTGGATGAAAGGGCCGTGAACACAACAGTATTTCACTGACCTTTTGTTTTACGTCACTAGGAACCTTAATTCTTGCTATTTTGTTGCCACTTGCTCCTTAAGATTTTCAGACACTACAGAAAAAATAGCAAATTTGCTTGTGATTTTATACAAATAGCTTTAAAATCTGGTAATTTTTACTTTTTCATTAAAAAATAGGCAAAGTACTGATATTTTCTGCAGAAAGTATGTAAAGTAAAATTATTTTTGTTGAACACAACTTTTCCTTTTCTGAAAAACTGTAGTCAGCAGTATCAATGCACAAGAGAGATTCCAAAAATATTTTTGTGCAATTGAAAGCATAAACAGAGATTTGAGTTTATACCTCTTTGCAAATATGTGGGGGCAGGAATTAACAATTGGGCCAATTTTATTTCAGTCCTCGTATAATTCGTTTGACTTAATTTTATCCTATAAAGAAAGGTTTCTTCTTGCTCCTATGCAATTTTTAAGTATTTGTATCATATCAAAGTTCTTTGAGGGTCTATATTCTGGCACCCAGTGTTTAAGTACTGTTTAATTTGGTTTTGAACAAAGGAAAATTAATTACGGCTGTTGCCTTAGTTCTTTCATACAGTCCTGGTACCTTAGGAGAAATGTAGAGATCTACTGAAATATCTCTCCTATGACTGGGAACAGCTCAATCCATTATTTTAAACAAAATATTTCAGAATGTTATACACCTTTATTACTGCCAGAAATATAATGAGTTTTTGTGAACTACACATGTATTAAATGATATATGTAACCAGGTGCAGTAAAAATAGCCACTAACCTTAAACCGGTTAGCACACACCACATCATCACATTTAACTGCACCATTGTGAAGAGTGACCTAGTTCTGTCTTTTTTTCCTGGTATCTTCTTTTTGCTATTAGATTAGAAATTAGGTTTTGTGCTAATATAAATTACATTTTGCCCACTCTGTTCTCTGTGATTGTCAGAATTAAGTGTTCTGTAAAGTTTGAAAAAATTGGTGATTGCATTTATTAAAAATCCTTGTCTTGCTGTGTAAGCTGTTCAGAATTTATGATGGGAAAGAAGTGAACACTTCTATACCTGCAAAAATGACGACTTCTTTAATATTTAGTGCTTCTAATTTTACCATTAACAAGATATCATCTGCCACACAAGGACTGCATGCAAGTTTTCCAACTACTGAGCTTGTACAAAAAGGACCTTTATCTGTCTAAGCCACTGGCCTTCACTCAGTAGGTACAACTGAGACCTCATGCTGGATTACAGGCAGGACAAACTGCATTTATAACATTTAGAGAAGGCCACTGCAGAATTATTTCAGTACAGATGTGAATTCTTGCTTCTTACACAAACGAGTGTTAGGAAAGTAGCTGAACTTATGGCCCATACCCAACTGTAGGTAAAGGGAGGAAAGGTTTTTCTTGGAAAAAGCAGGTGTGGCACAGTAACTATTTTGTTTCATCTTAGATCAGTATGAATTTCCTGAAATCTTATGTTATTGGAGGAATATGGTTTTGTCTACAGTATTAAATTAATAAAAAATAAACAGCTGTGCAACAGGTTTCTTGGCCACTCCTTCCATTCCACACATATCTGACACAGAGGGAAGAATCAACATTTATCAGCTGTCATTCAAATTATATGAACCTGTTTTTTCATTCACAGAAAAATGTCAGATTTATGAAGTCATCTGAAGGAGAGGTGGGGGATAATCCTTTAATTCTTCAAAAAGTCATCTAAAACATACTGCCACATTTTAACTGAGAACATGAAGCTGTAGCTGTCATATAAACCATAGATAGGCATTTTATTTTTATGAATTTTGAAGCAAATTCTTGTAGCAAATGACCATTAAAGGGGGCTGGGGTGAAAGGAAAAAAAGGAAAATATTTATTTAACAAATGAGAATACTATAATTTCCTTTACTTAATATGAAACCGAAAAAGTGTTTACTAAATTCAGTAACTCCTCAGATTACTAAACTTTGCAGTTAACAAAGAGTTAACACAATCTGTTGCTCTTGGCTTCAAAGTCAAAAGTGGGTTAAAATGGACTGAGAAAGTTTAGAACAGTTATTGTTTCATCCTGTTTGCTTGCACACTCAGGAAAATCTCATTATAAATGACACATCCAATTCCCTTTTGAACTTTTATCTTCACATAGATGGAAATCAGCAGTGTTTTTTTGAATTTTTATAAATTCAAGTTAGTGGATTAAGCAAAGTGAGGTTGCAAACCAGCTTTTTGTCTGCTTCTGTTTGTTATGAGCTAAACACTAGTAAATGCTGCTTTAGCAATACACAAATGATTTGGTTATCATTAATAAGTTTTAATTATGTTTAAAATATTGACTGAAATTTAAAATGCTGCAATAAGTAGATATAAAGTAGAAAGTTGTTTACTACCAACTATATGCAAATGCTTTTCATTTAATTTTCTGAACTAATTTGGAAAATGTACTAAAGTAATTTGGAGAGAGTCATCCTCTGAAGGATAATAAAGTATACTGCAATTCATTTTGGAATAGTTTCTAATAATTTTAAAATAGATGGAAATTAATATTCTGGAATTAATTAGTTTTCTCCGTTATTGTTATTTAGAAATAATGAATTTCTGGTTTTATTCAGAATCCAAAGGTTGCTAAGGAAACCACTTCTATTACATCTGCGGGTATTTCATAGAACTTAACTACATATAAAAAAAAATGGCAAATGTAATTACAACTTCCTTCTATTCAGAAAGAATCTTCTATTTTAATCAGCAAGTGATCCTGTTTTAATTCGTGTATTTTAATGTAACAAAAAATTTACATTGCATACACCCCTCCAGGAGAATTTACGCATAATCAGTGTTTTCAGGTACAAAAAGATAATGTCACAGTAAGAGTTCAATGCTGAGTTAAACAAATGGAGACTGGGTAGAGGTGTGGATGAGAAACTACGTTGGAGCATCCAGCTGATCCTGGATTTAAATACAGTCGAATACAGTCATTATTCCTCTTTGATCTGCCCTGCCCAAGCTGAAGTGCAGAACATCATTTGGTAAGAGGCGCTGCCCTCTCGGAGGGAATTACAACTGTTGTTCTGAACACTCAAAGCCATCAAAGTCTGCGACACATCATGTAAAGCTACCTTTGAGGGCATGGCCAAGTGATAGCTTGGATTAGCTCTTTGCTTTATGGAGAGACCCCATTTTGGGAAACTACCCACTAAATCAAATGGACTTTGGACTAGGCACTTGAGCAAATGATGCAATTTGACCTAAAGACAGCTGAATTTCGATAGGTTATGTAAGCTACATTTATAAAGATTTAGAGCAGAAATAGAAGAGAGAAGGAACAGGGAGAAAACAGCAGTCTGCAAAGGGATTCCAAGTATCCACTGGATAAAGACGAAATCAATATGATTACAGTCAGGAATTTTTGCAATCAGGATGGCAGTGATGCTTATGAGCATCCTGCTGCCTGACAGCAAATCTAGGAGTTAATATAATTAACCTCTTGGTGTTTCGGTAGCTGGCTGTCCAGGCCTTCAGGGCACTGCCCACCCTGACTGTCCATGGAGTCTCCCTGGGTCTCCCCGACCGTGGCCATGGCCCAGGAGCCCATTTTGACCCCTCTCCCAGGTCTGTCAGCCCCTGCCCTAGTGGTGTTTGCAGCAGGGCTGGTCTCCAGCTCCCACGGCCGAGAGCCCTGCTGAGCCAGGTCCCTGCACAGCCCTGTGACCTGACCCAGCCTGCTCCTCTCCCAGGGACAGTGCCCGATGCCCAGGGCTGGATCTGCCCCACGTCCTCCTCACCAGGTCTGATCCTCAACACAGCTGCTCTCAGTCTTGGGGAATTAATTTTTCCTGTTTTCACCCATTTCTGATTAACATCCTAATCTGAGTGCCTGTGGTTAATAGTAGAGAGACACATCAGCTGTTAAACAATAATGCCAGAAGCAAGCAGCAGGTGGCACAAGATTACTCACCCAACCTCCACAACATTTTGGGTATCTGCTGAAATATAATGAAGGAAGGTGCTGTAAAGCCACGCCAACACAGAGCTTAAAGACAGGTTACTCCCAGTTATTGTGAACAATTTCTTCTAGAATTCCGAGGAGTTGGAGGCAACTTTCTCTTTTTGAAGAATAAGATTGTGGCTGTAATGTAGTTATAGAGAATTGCTTCTGTAGAGTTAATGTAGCTGCTAAAGTGAATTTAATAAATTCAAATGGGCTGGAAGATATAATTTGGGAGATGCTACCTGCAGCTGTGACTCATTTCCCATTAATTTTCTAGTAGTCATGGGTTTCCTACCCATCTGGAAGATATTATTTAGGATTATAGTTGGGTTTAAAATCCTGAGGACTAGGAGCTGTTATTTTGATAGAAGTTTAAGTAGGCCAGGCATGTGAATAGGGAGTTGTTAGAAGGCAATAAAAAACATCTGATTCTCAGTTTTTAAGGTGTTCAGAAACATTTTCCTATGGATGAGCCCAGTAATAGCTCAAGTGTTTTGTTTACATAGAATGTGGTCCACATAGAAATTTTATTTTAAAACTGTTAAGCTCAAAGAGGTAAATGACGGACAAGAGGTGGTTCATCTGAGTAATTTCTTTTCTCAAGACACAAATCCTGAGAACCTTGCCTAGCTATAAAGCTGGAGCTCAGATTGTGGCTGGAGTTAAAGCTTGCTTTCTCTGTAACACTTCAGAAAATTAGGCTTATATATTCAGAGAAATTCAGTGATGACTATAAAACTGTGTGGAGGAGAAACTTCCTTTCAGTTTTCAGTGTACTTGCTTACCTGAAATACTAGGTATAGAGTCAGGGTTAGGAGTGGGTTCCAGATTGTTGTATTGAAATGAGTTCATACTTACAAAAAAACAAACAACACTTCTGTCAACTTGTAAGAAATTTATCTTTATTTTTTAGAAAACCATTAGTATCTTGCTTGCATGGCAAGCTATGAAAGACCATGTGGAAGCATAAAGACTTTGATGTGAAGGGTCTAGAGAGTCTGTTTACTTACTGCTGAATATCAGTTCATTCTCTGTAAGCAAATCAGAAACTGTTACCCTCAGCGTTGGTGCTTTTTTCACCCATTGTTAGTGCTGCATTGCTTCCCTAAGTGTAATGCTATGAAATGCTGTTGACAAGGTTAGGGTTTGGATTACAGCTGCAGGAAGAGAGTCTCACCCACATCTCAACATGCCTTCTGCTGCGTATGAATGAGCACACAGAGAGGATGTTACTGTGCAGTAGCTAACACAAACACAGGAACATTTCTACACTACAGACCAGGAACAAAGGGGCAACTACTACACTGGGGAATATGTAGCTTTTTCAGTGATAGTAATGTTGCATACTGGGCCAAGTCAGTCTGTAAGAAAATGGCAGCTGAAAGTACTTTCTAAAGCAGAAATATAATGCTTCAAATGACTTGAATGTTATTCATTACCAGTGCTGTTGGTAATCAGCTTTTGAAACAAGAATGAAATGCCCAGATACAACTATTCCTGGAAAATACGTAGCCTTGCAGCAGGAAGATTGTTTGGCAGGTAGCTCAGCAGTACGTACTGAAGCAACAGAAGTCACCTTGAGAACAGATGGAATACAATCAAAGATTAATGGCAAATTTATGATCCCTTTAAGAACAGGAGCCAAATAAAGTCAAATTGAATCATAAATTTGGAGGCTATATAGGATAAGAACATGTAGAAAGTAGACTTATTGCTAAAGTCAATTTGGCTACATGACTAAGAACTGAGAGCACTCTGAAGCACTGCCGAATGGGCTTTGGGCTAGTTTTGCTAATCTCCTTAAGCAATTAAAAGAGAGAAGGAAGGGAACTGAAACAGAGCATAGCAAAAGCTATAGGCTTTCTAACTTTGAAAAAGAGGCTTTTCTATCTATTGGCTTTGGGAATTCCAGATAGAATACAGAATAGCAGTTAAATCTTATGTCATAGCAAAATAAGTTTGCATACTCTGTGTAGCACTAAGTGCATATTTAACAGTTTATGTGAGAAGCACTGTAGAAGTCTAGACTCTTCTAGTCATGCAGACTTAAAGTAACTACTTCTTTTCTCAAGTTTTATTGAAAGACATATTTATAGAAATATATTTATCTATAAAACACTCATGTCTGAGATGCGATATTTATTCATAAATAATAATTACAGAATGTGTATTATTTCACTAGCAGTAAACCTGTATTACCTTCAGGTATGTTAGGTCAAAATGATACCAATTTCTTTGTGCTATCTAGTTTAACTTCTAGCTAAAACTAGAAATTTCAGATGTGATTGTCATTTAATATTACCTTATTTTAGGCAATGTGGAGTCTGTAAACAGTAACAATTGGGGAGGAGAAGGTGAAATAGAAATTTAGCTTAGTACAGTGTTTTACTAGTTTTGCTTACATGTTGCCTTTCAGCACCAAGTATTGCTTGAGAAATAACAAATTCAATTAATGCAGAAAATAAAGTAGCATAGCTGCAGTAAGTAGGCTGAGTTAATTTTTTTTTTTTTTTTTTTTTGTTAAATATCGCTTATAGTAGTAAAATTAAGTAAGGCTTTTCCAATCACATTCTACACTGGTATTAGTGCAGCTAACTGGCTTCCAAAGGGGCTTCTGCTGATTTTTATCACCTGACATTCAGGTGAGAATTATTTCTATTCATTTCCAGAAATTCATCTCTTACTGATAGGGATGGGATGCACGGCATACAGTGTAAACCAGGACTGGGTAATCTATAGGCTGCAGTTCATGGTGGCCTGATGGAACAGGAAGCTGGCAACGGCAAGTCTTGCTGCAGTACTTCCACAATGTAACAGGACACAGCATTGTCACACGCTGAAATGTTTGTGACAAGTTTAACCTGTATCATCAAAAGCTAGTACTGCCAGCATTGTCTCCATTCATTTTAATGTGGTTTTGGTTGAAGGATATAGGTATTTCTTTCTTGTCTAATAGCAATTTAGTCCTTCTGATAACTAAATAAACAGAAAATGAATTTAAATTGGTTACACATTTAAGCATCATCTTAACCTTTTAAGAATTACTATATACAAGAGCATGCAGTGATGGGACAGGAGGAATGGATTCAACTCAAAAGAGAGTAGGTTTAGATTAGATATTAGGAAGAAATTCTTTACTGTGAGGGTGGTGAGACACTGGAAGAGGTTGCCCAGAGAAGATGTAAATGCCCCATCCGCATAAGTGTTCAAGGCCAGGTTGATAGGGCTCTGAGCAACCTGGTCTAGTGGAAGGTGTCCCTGTCTGCTGCATGGAAGATGGAATTATATGATATTTCAGGTTCATTCCAACCCATTCTATGATTCTGTAATTTTTTTCTGGGAAGTGTACAGGGAACAAAGAAGGAATAATGTCAAAAAACATCAGAGGAAGAACCAATGCATTCTCATCTAATATTTCAACTGTCATTTCAATTGAGCTTTGTTTTGTGTTTTTACTAAACTAATCTGTAATTAATAGTGCTATATTCATTGCAGTATTATCAAGAAAACACAGCTGAGAACAAGACACTATACTTTTATTGAATTTAGTTACTGCATAAAGGAGAGAAAAAGACTACAAACTAGAGTCTTAATGGTACAAGTGAACATTTCGCTCTGAATGAGAAATCTGTTGAAACCAACAGAACTTAACAGAGAAGTGGTGTCTTTGCAGAAACAGCATCATGAACAGAGCTGAAGTGACAGCAAGCTGGAAGGAAGCTGTAATGAGCTGGAAAGAAGGAACATAAGGGTAAAAGTGACAAGAAATATGCCACATTAGAGTAATGATACTGAGATGCATTAAAGTCATTGTTCTCTTTATCTGAAAACTGTAGGCTCACAAAAGATGCCCCCCAGTCTTTTCAGGGAGAGCTATTCACCAGCACAGAGCTGTGGCTCTGTTTTGCTGTTGATTCAATGGGTTGACCTGCTCTGAAATCATGCATCTTAACTCTTACAAATATGCCAATATACATGATTCCTGTAGCCATGGAAGGCCTTCAGCCAATTAATCTTGCAGGATTTTTGCAAGTTAAGCTACAGTAACTGAGTATAAATGAGCCCAAAGTAAAATCTGATCTGTGGATTTCTATATTGCTTGTAAAGATAACTCCAGCCAAGCAAGGGCGGTATCTGCAATCATTTCATGAGCATATGTATCTACAGCTAGTCTTGTAGCACCTAAGCAGTGCTAACTTTTCATTTAAAATGCTGGGGAAGAAGGTGACCTTTTCAGTAATTGCATACCTGGTAAAGCGTCAAGAAGCAGGACTGAATTCGGTTTCCTCCTTCCCCAGGAGGAACTTAAACCCATGTGTTTCCTGTGAATGTTCTGATCATCATCAACACAGATCACCAACAGCTTAGGAGGATTCACAAGAAATCATAACATATGCTCAAGCAATAAAACAACGAATATAATGAGAAACTCTCCCCTTCTACCACTGATGTCAAGGCACACTGCAGCAAGAAGCCAAGAGGCATGCAGTTCAAAGCAGTGGGTGTGTCTAAACAGCTGCAATGAAACATTTGTCTACAAAACCAGAGACCAGGATTTCAGTCTATGGTCCAGGAATTTCTTACACATTTATATTAGCAGCCATGAGATTAAAGAGTGGAAATATTTGTAAATTAAGATTATTTTTATTACACAGGTGTAGAGTCAATGACCACCAGGAAAACAAGGATAGAATATATTTGCATTTCAGTCCAAGCATTTCAAACAAACACCCATTTTTGCTTTGTCATTCATCTTAATAATCTCCAGTTGCATTTATGAATTCAGTTTAAAACAAGCAATAGTAATGAGTAGAACATTTGTTTATTGGATAAACAGAGAGAGGAAAAATAGATATTTTTAAAGTAGGTGAAAGAACCATGCCCAAGACTGAAGATACTGAGTTATCCAAAGAAATCTGTTCACAGCATTTTCTAACATAATTTTAGTTTAATACTTCTTGTAATCTGCTTCAAATTTTGTCCATTCATTTGTGCTCAAATGAATGATTTTCTAGACACAGATAAGAACTTCAGATTTCAGAATGCAACTCATTATTAAAGATAATGGACAATTTTCTATGGTAAAGAAGTACACTACAAGAGTACAGAAGCACTATTGTATTAGAAAAAATTTTTCAAAACCCAAATTACATAGATTATGTAAGAGGAGAATGAAAAATGGGCACCAAAATTACTGTGCTCTTAACTGTAATTAAATTTTTCTAGATACTGTTTCAACACACTAAGTATAGACATTATTCAATTTTCAAGAACAGCAGAAAAATGCAACTTATTACTTTCTGCAGTAGGAATTCAAATTTCCTAGAACAAGGAAGTGGTGAATATGGGGAACTTTACTTTGATCCATTTCTTCTTATCCTCCTTGAACAAAGCTTTTATCTGGCAGAAAGATCTACACTTATTACAGTAGCGCAGGAATCTTGTCTAGTAACATTTCAGCAGCTGCTGTGATTCTTTTAGATTTCTTTTGGTTTTGTTCTTGACTAGTAAGGAAAATAATGTTTTATTTGAGTAAATGTTAATAATACCTTTTTCTGTATTTTGAAAGCAGACAATACTCATCTCGAATTTTCACATGTGAGCAGATCTGTTACTACAACCTATTCACACTGAATTTCATAGCAAAGATGTCCCATCGTGGTCAGAAGGGCCTGGCCTTTGGCAAAACTGCTAAGTGTGATACATTTTACCACTCCCATCATTCAGCAGAAACAATATTACACAGATCTAATAATTTCTGAAAGAACAGAATTTTCTTCAGGAGGTTTGGAGAGTTTCTTATCTTGGTGGGCAGTTTGCAGAAACCCTCTACTAGTACATTTTCTTTTTCTCCTCAATATTATTTCCACCTGTGCATGACTGGTAAGCTATTACGAAATGATAAATATTCAAGAGCACTGACTTTAATATGTGCATTTAGTGTAGGAAAACACAACATTACATGTACTGTGAAGCAGTTGAAAAGTTATCTTTTATCACAAATGCTGCAAAGACAGTGTCAGTGAAGCATTTCAATACATACAACAAAATGGTATTTTTTCCCTCAATTTATATAGCTCTTCATTAACTATTCAATCCAGTCTTTTAGAAACTGCTCCCCATCATGTTCCATCAAAAAACTGAGATGTAATTTTTCTTCCTTGTGAAGCACATCCATAGGCTCATCCTTCCAACTGCCTGACACAATCACCCAGATGTGCCCCCCCACCTGTCCCAGCCTGCAGCTAAGGCAGTGTATGCACACGGGGCTTTTCAGCTGAGTAGCAAAGCAGCCCAACCTTCTGTGACTCAGCCAAAGGTGAAGTGCATGTGTTTCATCTCATGTTCGATTTTCTTTCAAAAATACATAGCACAGGAATGTTTAGTTTCTGTGGTTTTGCTTAAACACATGCAAAAAAAAAAATTCATGTGCAAGACTAACACGAAAATTATAACATTGAGCTGTCAAACAGTACCACCATTACATGCCCATGTAATTTTTGTTAATCCTGCTACACTGGCTGTCAAACTTCGACCCTTTATTCCACAGACAACACTCAGACAAGTGGGGCAGAATGGGAATAAGGACGGGGGAGCAACCAAAGAGCTGAAACTTTTTTTTTTCTGTTCTTAATAGATTCTAGACATGAATCCTGGAATGTGACTGACTGAAGTATGTAAACTAAAAATAGCTAACATAGTAACTTCAAACACTGCCTGATATACATGTCTGTTACATTAAAGCAGACAGTTGGTCAACAGTCGTGCTCTGCTGCACTGTCATGTGAAATGAACCTTATTTTCATTTTACCCCAAGATTCTTTTTAGTGGAAAAGAGTTATTTGAATTCTGAGATCACAGAAGCACTGTCAGTTATGCAGAGAAATCCCACTGATGTCAGAGAGAAGGAAAGAAGAAAGAAATATTCAAGAATTTATATTCCCTATAGTTATAGACTATGCTATAAAGGTTACTGTTAAAAGTTTTCCATGTGCCTTGGGCAGTTAAGGTCATGACTCCATTTTCAATGTTTCCTACAAATTTCCTCTTGTATATGAATAGAGAGGTTAGGTAAAATTATTGACAAGTTTCTACACAACTTCTGCAGAAGGCCAGCAGTTGAAAATTATTGACTTCTTACATGATATTTGTTTGAAGGTTTCCCATATTATACTCACATAAAAAATGCTTCAATTTTCACAAAACATACTGAGGTGGAAGGGACCCACAAAGATCATTGAGTCCAACTCCTGGCCCAGCACTAGATCATCCCCCAAAATCACATCATATGTGTGAGAGCATTGTCCAAACACTTCTGGAACTCTGTCAGGCTTGGTACTGTGACAGCTTCCCTGGGGAACCTGTACCACAGCCTCTGGGTGAAGAACCTTTTCCTAATATCCAACCTAAACCTCCCTGACACAATTTCAGGCCATTCCCTTTGGTCCTATTACTGGTCACCAGGGAGAAGAGAGCAGTGTCTGTCCCTCCTCCTCCCCTCATGAGGAAGTTGTAACTGCAATGAGGTCTCCCCTCAGTCTCCTCTTCTCCAGGCTGACAGACCAAGTGACCTCAGCTGCTCTGCATATGGCTTCCCTTAAGTAGGCTGTGATCATAAAAGTCACAGTCTCTGGAATAGATGAATTATCCCTTAAACAGTCTGTTACTGACCAAGGCACTTCTACAAAATCATAGTAGAAAGAAAATGAGACAGTTGTGCAGTGCCTTCTCAAGCAGAATTTCCAGGCAAATGTGTAAATGTAAGGCCCCAATAAAAAGACTTTACAGTGGTTCATGTACTCTGTGTTGGATGTATGGGAGAAATACTGACCAGATAGTCTCAAGAGGTCAAAACACCACAAAGGTTTACTGGCAAAATTTGGAAAAATCAAGGAATTTCGGCAAAAGGTTTAGTCCAATATCCAATCAACATAAAACACTTCTCACAACATTAATTTGGCCCATTCAACTTAGCAAATTTTAAAACTGTTTGATGCTATGTTACTCAAAATGTTCTAAGAGGAGGGAATTAGAAGAAGAAAGATAGAAAGACAGAAAAGATACATAAAAGCACACAAATAGCTACCAACTCCTGCATTCCAGTGGTATTCAGACAAAAGCTCTAAGAGGAAGATAGGGTTAAGAAAGATGCTGACCGCCTCCTCAGCCTTAAATACCCAATGGCCTCTCTGGTCCCACCCCCCAGGTGGGACTTCCAGTCATTTGGCCACTCTGGGGCTGGGTTAGGGCAGAGTGGAGCACTGCCCCCGGTGTGCCAGTGATTGGCAGCTCAGCCCGGCTGGGATACGGACTCTAGTCGGGGTGTGGGGCAGTTCACAGACTCACCAGGGCAAGGCCCGACCTGCCCATTCCCTCCCACACAGGCATCCCAAAATATCCCGAGACATCAGTCCCTCCGGTGTCTGACAGTAACTTAACCCAATTTAGAACTATAGATTCAGCAGCATATACCTTATAAATCTAATAAAAATACACTGGCTAATGCATAATAGCCTATACAAATATGCTAACAAACTAGAATGTTTGGTTTGACATCTTAATTTCACTTCATTTTAAGTATTATTGTGTAAGGGAAAATCCAGCCTAACCAGCCACAAGAGCTTTTATGATGGAGTGACTACATCAGTTGACAAAGGAAGAGCTACAGATGCCATTTATCTGGATTTCTGTAAAACCTTTGACATGGGCCCCCACAATATCCTTCTCTCAATATTGGAAGGAGATGGATTTGCTGGGTGGACTGTTAGGTGGATGAGGAGTTGGTTGGACAGCTGCATCCAGAGGGTAGCGGAGAACCGCTCAGAGTCCCGATGGACATCAGTGACAAGTGTTGTCCTCCAGGGGTCCTTGGGACCAGTGGTGTTTAATGTCTTCCTCATTGACATAGACATTTAGACATAGAAGTTTAGTGTGCTCTCGGAAAATTTGCTGATGACACCCAGCTGGGTGGTGCTGTTGCCACACCTGAAGAACAGAATGTGATCTAGAGGGACCTCGACAAGCTTGAGAAGTGGGCCCATGGGAACTCCATGAGGTTTAACAAAGCAAAGTGCAAGGTGCTATGCTGGGTTGGAACAACCCCTGCTATTAGGCTGGGGGATGAATGGATTGCGAGCAGCACTGTGGAGAAGGACTTGAGGGTGCTGATGGATCCAAGGGTGGACAAAAGCTGGAAAGTGCACTCACAGCCCAGAAAGCCAACTCTGTCCTGGGCTGCATCCAAAGCAGTGTGGCCAGCACGGCGAGGGAGAGGATTCTGCTCCTCTGCTCTGCTCTGGTTAGACCCTGTCTGAAATGCTGCGTTCAGCTCTGGGGTCGTCAGCAGAGGAAGGACATGGACCTGTTGGAGAAAGTCCAGAGGAGGCTGCCAAGTTGATTAGAAGGATGGAACACCTCTCCTACAAGGAAAGGAGAAAAGGCTGAGAAGATTGGGGTTGTTTGGCCAGGAGAAGAGAAGGCTCTGGAAAGACTTTATTGCTGCCTTTCAGTACTTAGGGGTGTATGTGAGAAAGATGGGGACAAACATTTTAGCAGAGCCTGTTGTGATGTGAAAAGGGGTAATGTTTTTAAGCTGAAGGAGTGTTGATTTAGATTAAATATGAGAAAGAAGTTTTTTACAATAAGGGTGGTCAAGCACAGGAACAGGTTGCCCAGAGAGGTGGTAGATTCCCCATCCCCAGAAACATTCAAGGTCAGGTTGGATGGAGCTGTGTGCAACCTGATCTAGTTGAAGATGTTCCTGCTCGGGGGAGGGAGTGGACTAGATGGTCTTTAAAAGGCCCCTTCCAACTCAAACTATTATAGGAGTCTATAAACTTTAAAGAGTGCAATTTTTGCATTGAAATGAAATAAAAATAGCCCAAGTCCTTGAAGCAGTGACATAATAACAGATTACCTATTTCATGAGCAGAGCTGCAAATGAAACTGATTTATCTGCACTTGCATTTGAAATGTGCATACTTTCTAGCAGATAGTCATACCTGAAGTTAGGTAGAGTTATAGCTCATTCACAGAGAAGGAACATGGATATTGCTGCCTTGTGTGTAGAGCTGTCTCTGCTTTTATTCTAATTTTCCTTTATTGACCAGTATTCCATACTGTGACAGAGTCATCAGTCTGTGCTGTTTATTTTTGATCTCACTCCTGTGTATTGAAATGCAGGAAAACAATCAATCCCACTGCAACCATTCAGAATTTCCACTCCTTCTCACCACAGTTCAAATCTCCTTGGAAGTGGAATTTTCCATTTACACCTTGAAGTCCCTCTGGAAAATTATTTTTCCTTGAGATAGAACAAAAATTTAATATTCTTTCTCCAAAGACAGAATAAATGAATATTATGATAGTTTTTGCACTATCTTCTGGTTACTTCAAAAAACATTCAAGTTAATAGAAGTGCCTTAAAATTTTTCCAATGGTTTTAAGCAGCTGGATCATGTTTCCCATTCAAGATGTATTTTCAGTATGTCAAATTGATTTCATTCATTTTCATTTTGTTTGGCCTGAACCAGGGTACTAAAAGTAAAAATGATGGCTTCATTCTGTTTTGGGTTTCTTTTCTCAATACTAAGTCAAAACTTACAGAATTTAGGCAAGCCCATTCATTTACTCTAAGCAGAAGGACTTCTGCTTTCATGAAACAAATAATTGGTTCTTATTGCGTGATTTGAATAACAAAACAGTGTTAAAAGCAATTTATTTGGAAACAGCATAGCTGGCTTTGCCTTGCTGTCATTTTGTGATATATCCTCTGTGCTGTACTCCAGAAGCCTAACAACCTTTTTTGTCTCATGTTCCTCTCTAAATCTTCAAAAACATCCAACAGGAATGTTTAAATAAGAATTTATAAGTATTTTTCTGTGTACACTCGAATTAGCTTCATTTCACAGATAAGGAAACACAGCGGGTAAGACCTGTCAGGGTTCACTATAGAAATTAGTAAATGAGTCCAGATTGATACTGTAGCACTGTTAGATGATAATTTTGTAAGTCAGAGGACTTAATTAGTAAGATATGCAAATATAAGCAAGGTATCTGTTTTCTTCTGGTGCATTAATAAAAAATGTTTTGATAGTGAGTAATCCAGGTAAAAAGTAATATTTAGAGGGAAAAAAGCAATGATTTTAGTGATATGGGTATTACTGTTACAGACATGTAATTTCCCAATGCATTTAGACCTAAAATTACTTGTAATTTCAATACCTATTACTGATACATCTGACATAAACGGAGATTTTACTGCATTCTCTGCTATGTGTTAATGTATATGTGACTTCATGGGTTGTTAAACTTTTACACCTATTCCAGAATTCAATTTCTTCAAAAATACATGTTAATGCACAATTATAATGATCTTCCAAGTTTGAATCAGCATGTTGCAGGCAGTTATGGCAACACGTTATCTGTTACTGAAGCTGAATTGAGATTAATATCTATGCTGCTTTTTCTTAGTACTATGTAAAATGCCTAAAACAGCATTTAAACACTGAAACTAAAAGGGTTTTCTAGCTTCCTTTTCAGTGACAGCTCTAGACAACTTGAGGCAAAAAAAAAAAAAATCTGCATGCATCTTTTTAAAGAAACAGATGTAGTTAATCTTGGGGCCTGTAAGATTAATATGAAGATAACAAGTTTCACTGAATGTCTTTCATGGTATAAGAACAATAACACCTGTATTTTTATTAGCTCTACTAACAGAGAATTTTTCACATAGAAGAATGCTGTTTAGAATGAAATCTTTTATATTGAACTTATGGTTTATTTTCTGGTTATTTTTTAACTCTCAGAACGTAATCAGATATGATGGTAATGAAGATTTTTCTGACTGGATAGTGATTTATTTTCATGGACTTAGCTTATGCTGTATGTTTCTGTGGCACAGAGGCATATCTTTAACACATACTGAATCTGCTCTTAGCATAAAGTGATTTTTCAAAGAGTTTGTATTGCCTTCTCTGAACTGACTGGAAAGTGCAGTGTGGATCTCTGGCTCAGTAATTGATGGACACTATTAGGTCTTCCCTTCAGGAGGCTGCATCAAAACTTCCCCCTCAAGCAGTAGTCTGACACCTGTGCTTTTATGTTTCACAATCTTGCTAAACAACAAATAATAAGTTTCATGCTATTTTTTAAGATCTGTTGTCTGTCTTATACATTTTTGAAATGCTGCAGTCTTTTGGAGATGGAATGACTGTGAGCTAGAGTTTCTTCTAATTTTTTTAAACTTAAAATTTCCTTTGTTTCTTAAGGTCATGAATCCAGGAACCTGATGTTTTTTATTTGTTAGTGAAATACAGCCACCATCTGCCACCTAAGATACAACTGAATTATGAAATATTTTGTTAAAGCTGGGCATTGATGAAGGCTAATTAGCAGATGAATGTCATCAACTGGTTGGAAGCATCTGAAGGACTGGAAATTTCCTGAATGAGAAAGTTCATGCATTATTTGCTACTCAGGTAAGAAGCTTGGAATTTATACTAGCTGCCTTATTAGTGTTTGAGGTTCAGGGAGTGATATTAGGAAATAGACTTCTTTTCAACCATTGTATTTTTGCCATTGTCTAGTCTAGACATTTTCCCTGAGATTTTCAGGTTTGGTGGCTTTAGTCCAGTGACAGTACTATGGCAGATGATGCTCTACGTTTCCTCTGGTGTAATCACAGTATGAAAGTCTACTGAGAAAGTGTCCCTGAATGTAAAAAAAATCCAAACAACAACAACAACAACAACAACAACAACAACAACAAAAGTCTTCTAGCACATTCTGTCATTCCTTAATGTCGTTGGCAAAGTTTCATACCTATCAGTCAGCTACCATAAAAATACCAAGGTTGTTACTTCCAAGTGAAGATTGAACATAGAATCCTAATATATGAATTTTAGTATATTGTAATACATAAAAAGGTAAAAGAATAAAACATCAGGAACTCTTGATAATGTCAATTTATAAAATATAGCCTTCCAATTATGTATCTTATAAATTCATTGTTTTGGAATAAAATACAAAAATTATTGTCTCTCTTGTTAGTTGTCTAAGTTAAGTAGAAGTTTGTATATATCCAAGAATTCCTACTTTTCTTCTGATCATTATAGCACTTGTTTTCTAGTGGTTTAGTATCTTCAACCCTATTACACAGGTTGCCTTTTTTTATAAAACTTGTTTACTAGCTAAATTTATGTCTTGCACAATTCTGTTGCCTGGTGCTTGTCCTGATCTCCACATCTAATCTTTGCTTTTCTAGAATTTGGCACAGTGCCTGGCAGCATTTGCTGCATAGACCTTTGACTTTGTGGAATCAATTTCTTCCCCATTTCCTGACCTTACTTGCCATGGCCATGGTAGCAGCTTCCCATCTCCATTTCTGATTCCATTTTTTTTGTCAGTTTGTGCCCTAACAGTATTAAATTTATGCATATGCCATTTAAAAAGTTATTTATTCTGTAATCTGTCCTTCTGTTTCTCCTGTTTAAATAGGATTGAGGAGACGAAATGTTCTAACAAATTTTAAAGAACACAATCCAATAATTTCATTTCTGATTCAACAGTTCACTCAGAACCTCTCTCCATTTAAAGGAAAAAAAGTCATATACAGCAGGTAGTTTAGATCAGGTCATCCCTAACATGTGAATGACAGTGTTTTCTTTATATCACTATTATTCCTAAAACAGGCTTTGTTGGGTGGTACTCAGAAGAAGTCCCAAAGCCTGCTTTATGGAAAAATACTCGGTTTTTCTAGAGACTGGTTGTTATTTTTGTGACAGAACTGAGGTACTTTGTGTGACAAGGAGATGTGATGACTAATCATGTGCCTTCAGGCTCAAATGAGAAAAGAATACCATGAAGTTAACAAACATTAACTTTTACGCTAATGAACCAGTTAATATTTCCACTATAACCTAAGGTAGCCCTAGGTGCATGGATCAAGTCCTACTAAAGAACCACTTGGTATATATATGGTCATCCATACTCCCTCTTGACCCTGAATTTATTGGTTTTCTTGCTGGTTCCTCTGAACATGAAGCCTGACATGATTTCAAGAGTGTTTTAACCTTAGTGGGAGGGAAGTGAGTCAGAAGTGAACTGTCTTTGTGGTCTGCCCCTTGCTGACATACCTCAAAGCCAGACTGAAGCTGAAAGTAGGCATTCTCTTTCCACGTTAGCGTCCCTTTAAAGTTGGGAGTAATACAGCACAAGAATGTTGGAAAACTGTCAGCAGCTAAGGCTGTCTGCTTTTGTACTACCTGTTCAAAGTGCAAAGAATTATTTATTCTTTAATAGTTCTAATTAGTTAATTAGATTGTTCACATAACCTTTAAACATGATTTCAGGAATTGGAAAATTGCTGTGGTCCTTTCCTAGCTCTGGTTTCCTAAGTTTTCCTATGGTCTCTTGGCTTCCTGACCCTTACTCCTACCAGGGTCTCTGTCAACTCTGGGAATTATTGTCATGGATCCTTTGCATTTCTTCAGTCTATATATGCCCATATCTTGCTGGAACAAGCCAAGGCTGAAAGTAATTGGTCACTCAACTGACTCAATGAACCAATTACTGTACAAATCTGCCTATATAATAATTAAATGGGAATTGTGTTGCAGAAAAACAATCACATTGCTGTATAATCTGCTTCCCAACCCCAATTTTCTCATGTAGGAAGATGTGAGGTACTTGTTCTGTGTGACCACTATAAAGAGAGACTTTATATGACGTGATGCGAGTCTGAGATCATCAAGCCGTGGTATTTCCAAGAGCAAAGGAGGCCTAAGAGTTAAAACTGGCAATTTAGGATCAAGTGTGTTTCTTACACCAAAAGAGAAGTGAATCTGGAGTTGGGGGAGCTGATCTAAGTTGCGTAACTGATAGAGAATGGGACCTATGAGCCTTCTTTGTAGAGACCTCCCAAAACAAGAAGCAGGGAGGGAAGTCTACATTTACTGGATCTTCCAAGCTAACTCTTGGCAATAAATTGATTTTCTTCAGTACCACCTATATCTGCACCTTGTACATGCAATTCAGTCAGCTCAGCATTGTAGGAAGAATAGCTAGGATTCCCATGCATAACAATCTAGCCTGTGACCTGGTAATTGCTTCTCTTTTCTGTATCTTGTGGAAATGTAAAGATTCATAGATGCTAATGAACTGCATCTCTCAAATCTCAGAAGCAGAAAGTGCCACAGTTAGTATTCTCATAAACTATATCATAGAGGTCATGATACTCTTTCTTCCAGCAACATCTTTATATTCAGATCAATTTCATCTTTTACTTATTCAAAATGAATGTTACTATCTGTAACAGTTGTTGAGAAGAGCATGAAAGTATGAAAACATTATTTCTTTGTGCAATAAGGATGTCCAAGTGGAAACAAAAATGAGTTTCAGGCTTACAGTGTTTCAGACATTGCCACGCATCGTTGATAGAAAGAAGGTAATAACCTCACATATTTGGATGTCCAGAATGTCAATACTTAGTACTGAATTCGTAATGTTCATATTAGTTATTTGACATTCAGCATTAATTTATAAATTAACACATTGGGGCAGGAATAGCATATTTGAGAAATTAACTTTTTATTTTTAAGATACAAACCAAGGGAAAATATGATACGTATACAATTACTGAAAGCCAGAAAGGGTAATATGAGTAAGAATTTGATGCTGTAGGGTAAGCGAACTGATGGTAGCCTGTAAAATACATGTAATGGAGGAGTAAAGTGTTTAAAATGGGAAGACTACGAAGTACAACTTCATAAATACAACAATTTGTACTGACTTACTAGTGTGCTGCATGATAATAGCTTCAATTTCAGACCATACAGACTCACAGTCTTGAGTCAAATTTCACCATACTGATTTTTTTTTAATTATGAAAACGAAATTAAGTATCTATTACCATTGCACTGACTTGATATGCATCAGTTAGAATTCTACAGAAAAGGAACGAAGTAATTAAGAGAGGGAATTCTGGGTTTTAGCCTAGTCTAGTGGATCAAATCAGGTGGATAGGAAAGCTTATGACAGCAGTTGAGACCAAAGCTTGCCTTATAGATTTAATAATAAATAAAAATGTGGTCAGTGACACTACTTTATACTCTACTTCAGTCATTAATTAATCAAGTTGTATGCACATATTGGAGGCTGTAGAAAAAAAGAAGCAAACAGGTTCTGCTTCAGCAGGAAGATAACACACAGCTTTATATCTGCATCTCCAAATCCAGATGAAAGAAGATTACATTGTTCTCTTTTGGCAGGAGCTGTGACACAAATAAATGCAATTTGGCTGAAAATCAAGATGACATTGTGTGAGCTAACTGCTGAAACAACTGGACAGTAAAGGTAGGTATATTTCTGCATCTTTCATCCAGGATGTGTATCTGCCCTTAGCTGACTTAGGTCATTGCCTGTAAGGTTGACTGTAGCAGCTTCTTGAACATTAAGCTGCAAAAGCACCTTTCTCTGGTGCTCAGAGACTATTTCTTTTTTATGTAAAACTTCCTTTGACCATATAATGAACTTGGCATGAATTATCTTCTAAAATCCCTCCAGAAACTAAAGCTTGTTAGTTTGGTCGCCAGATTCTTCATACAGCTGCCTATTTCCTATAGGCATATAATGAATTTTTTTTTTGAAAGACACTATTCTCAAGTTTTCAGAAATATTCAGTGGAATGAAGTCATTACTAACCATGAATGTCCTAACCTGACCTCCATGAATCTCTTCAATATTTTTACCTGTGATCAGTGAATGCATCTGAATATACTTTGGTGATGAAAAATAAGAGATTGGTAGGCTAGTTTTTACCTGGAAGGAAAGCTGATGTGATTAATCTTTGTCCTTAATCAAGTATTTCAGCTTTCAGGACAGATTGTAAGACTCCCTCCACCAATGTAAGAAGACAGTTATTTGACTATTCAAACAATTCTATTTGAATTTCATTACAGCTATATCCTTTTCTAATAATTCCTTTCTTGTTTGTTGAGCTGCTAAATATCTATCAATGTGGACAGTCCTTCAGTGAAAGAATTAAAAATAGCCAACAAATAAAATGAGTCAAAAAATGCCTTTGTACTAGACTTAGTACACTTGTTTGAAGTGAAGCTTGTGTTCTTATGGGTAAGGTTTTGACCCAAGAAATTGTAGGACTGTTTCATTTAGATGTGACGACAATATGTGGAAAACTTACTTGGAGTATGAATTAAAATTAGTTGATGCAGAAAATTTGAAACAGAATTGAAGCAAGAGCGCTGGTCTTCAAGGGCTTCAGAGAAGAGATTTCCATGACAACAGAATACTCAGGTATGCAAATTAAGAAATAAAGCATCTTAGAAAATAATCAGGAAATACATCTCTGTTTCATAGAATAAAACCTGCACAATTAAGAAGCACTAGTTCTGTAGGAGAAATGGGGATACAGAACTGAGAAAGTAGGGCCACTGCTGGCCAAATTCCCCTCTCACTTAAATCAATAGTATTCTTTTAATCATACAGCCATAAAGATATATATGGAGAGAATATAGCTCAGGATTTATAGTAATGTTGTGCTGTGACAGGATCAAAAGGTTTAGACTATCTTCAGCAGTCATCTATACAGCAGCTAAAACAAACACTTTAATGATGAATATTCCACTGACCTCTTCATAAAACTGTTCTAATATTTGCCTACCTTAGAGGTCAGAAATTTTACCCTAAATTTTCACTACTTCTTTGCTGCTACCTAAGTGCCTTTCTTCTGTAGCACTGCCATTGGCCATGGAGAGCAATTGATCAGTCTTTCTTGGAGCAACCATTTAAATGTGAAAGACTTCTATCATGTCCTGCAAGTTTTCATAATATTATATACAGGGATAAATGTAGACTGTAGAGGCTCTTATTATTATATATATTGTGTTATGTAATCTCTGCATAAGCACTGTAGCCCTTTTCCTGTGACTCATGCTGTATTATGAATTTGGTCTTCTATTCAAGAGCCTTACTTGTTAACGAAAGGAAATCATATATATATGATTTATATTCATAAAGCTCTCTGTTATCTCAGGCATCCCATCAGAGTTATCAAGCTTTGCCTTAAAAAAATTATTTTTCCTTTCCTCCCATTCATTTTGGAAAGGCATTCCAGTATTTGAATTCTTCAATGCTTAGCAACTTTCGTTAAATATACAAC
Organism: Melanocharis versteri; assembly: GCA_013397845.1. Classification (NCBI taxonomy): domain Eukaryota; kingdom Metazoa; phylum Chordata; class Aves; order Passeriformes; family Melanocharitidae; genus Melanocharis; species Melanocharis versteri. Next base: position 125,549 of record VZTG01004578.1, on the reverse strand, counting down.
CTAAATTTATAGATTATACAACTTGTTCTGCCTCCCGCATTGACATTTAGCTGAAAGAGATTTTTTATTCTTTCACTTTTTTTACCTGTCTGATGTATTTATATAGCAACCATATCCCCCTTGGACTTTTTTATACGAGGATGAACTAGCTCTTTTGGTCTCCCCATATATATTGGACTCATTCAAAAAAGAATATTGTTGCCATTGAAGAGAGATTTTGGCCTTTATCTCTGTATTTAGATGCAATAACAAAAGATGAGATTACTGTCTTTCCATATATCCATAAACGAATCATTAGTGCCATAAATCCAGAGGAAATATCATAGGAACAAAATGCTTCAAGACATTCTGAAAATTTTAAATTTTGTATTATTAATTATTGTTTGATATTCTATGGACTGGCTTTTGAGCTAGCTACAACTCCCTAGACTTTTGTTCTTGAAGCCCTATCATTTGGAAACTCTGTGGATGTGGATTTAAAAATGGAAAATATGAAAAACTGTATTCAGTTAGATCCCGTCGTTGGCCGTACAGAGCACTACTGCTCTCTGATCTCACTAGCTGAACATCAAAGCCATTATCCTTTCTGCTGTTACTCAGTTTTTCATGAGAAACGATATGTGAGGTAAATAGGAAAGGGAAAAGGAAATGGAGGGGAGACAGAAGTATAGGGGGAGAAGGATTTACTGGAGCAGAGTGCAGAATTACCTGATGAGAATGGAGGACGAAAAGCAATAGGAAGCCAACATACAGCTGAATGTAAAACTGCCAGAAAAAGGGTTGAGAAATCATTCTGCCATAAACTGGCTCAGTCTGGGCAGTCTCCTACACCAGGGTCAGCTCAGGGGGTTTTGTTGCTCTTTTTTGTTTAGGTTTTTCTTTTTTTCTGTCTCTTCTGAGCCTAGGACAGATCACTAAGCAGGCATTTCACACAAGATTGTAAAGCCTATGATCTATCTTATCTAAAACACTATAGATTTCCCCCCCAAGAACATCGGTTAGATGCAGTGTAATTACCCAGTATTTTTCTTCAACCTGCACCTGTCCACACCACATTGTTTTTCAGCTGGGTCCTCAGAAGTTGGCTATATTTCAGCAGCAGGTAAATTTGTTCCCAATATTCTCCTATTCTTAAAAACTACAAAGCTATTTTTTTTTACATAAAGTTGATGTAAATATAAAACCTTATATTGACTCAGGTTTACTAACGAGATAACTTTAGTGGCAGTCTAATAATGACAACAAACAATTCGACAACAATTTAGAATAAATGATACAGGTTATGCCAGGGAAGTCTTCAAGCAGCACATCAAAGTTGTATTGAATATTACATGTGGTTTTTTTAAATATAACCTTGCCTTAGTATGTAATGACTTTCCTCTAAAGTATCTGTAGTGTGGCTATTATAAACCATGAATCACAGTTGAAATGAGATATAACCCACAAGAATCTCAAAAATCAAATCTAAAATGTCTAAATACTGGCATCTTGCAATGAAGCCACGCCCATCATCTGCATCACGCTGAAGCCAGCAAAGAAAGATGCAGCAGTGGAAAAAACAGAGGGGAAAAAAAAAAGGGTGGATCTTAGGATCTTAGTTCTGAAGGAACAGAAAGGTACTTATTTCCCACTGACACTGAATGAACAGTGAGCCCCTACTTCCCTGAGTTTTTTTAAATGCCCCAACAAAGAAATCAGTCCATATCTTGACTGTTTTACATATGGAGACAATATTAAAATTGGAATAAATAATGCTTTAATCTTCTTTTTTAATGTTGCTAAATAATGTTTTTATTGTCTTCTTTTTGCTACCACATATGAATTCTCATGTGTTACTCTTTTGCAGTAAATCAAATTGCTTCCAATCCTCACAGAACCTATTACAAAATGTTATTATAAAAAAACAAATTAAATTTCAAGGAAAGGAGGCTCTCACCTTTTCTTCTCACCTATTTAGTAGCAAGTCTTAGCAACACTAAAAGCCAATTTTTGACAAATTCAAGGGCTGGCCTTCATTGTTGCTAAATACTTATTTCTGTATAAGGATGAGGATACATGGTACAGAATGTTCCTTTGAAGAATTGTCCTTGTTAAGGTTTAATAGGCAGAAAAATCAGAATATTCAAGACTACTCTTTCTGAAAGCACCAATACTCTCTAAAACTAGACTGTGCTAGTAGGAAATCTTGAATATTGAAGCTCCACTGATTTAGGGACACATAGTTTGTTAGTACTCTAGCCACCTTTCCTACACCTACAATTTCATTTTGTATTTTGAATTCTCCCATATCTACCCAGTGCTGGGTAAACCCCAGCTGGAGCCAAGTACCTGCAGACCTGCTTGCTTACCCCCACACCTAGTGGGACAAGGGAGAAAATCAGAACTTGTGGGTCAAAAGAAATAGAGAAAAATCATTCAGCAGTTACTGTCATGGCCAAAACAGACCTGGAGATTACTGACTTGGATATTGTGAAATAAAGAATAAAAACATCTAATCAGAAAAGCATTTTCTTCCCCTTTCCAGGCTCGAATTCACTCCAGTCACTTCTTTCCCTTCATTGTTCATACTGCGGGTTGTGAACACTCTCCTTTCAAGAGCTGCTCCTTCATTCTTACTTGTTACCTCTGTTCTGGCCTGGGTTTATCCATGGGCAGCAAGTTCTTCCATGGTGTATGTCCTCCGGCATGAGTCCTGCATGGGCCTCAGCTCCTTTGGGAGAGCTCCACCATGGAGCACCACCCCTTTCCTCTGGCCCTGGCACCACCTCTCTCATCCCCCCCAGCAGTTTGTGCCCTTCCTTAAATACATTTCGCTTGAGGTGCCACCCGGTTGGCTGATGGGCTCAGCTGTGCCATGTGGTGGATCTGCTGGGGAATTGTCTGGAACCAAGGGCCTGGCACAGGGCAACCCCAGGCACAGAGGTCACCCTGCAACCATGCCACGAACAACAGCTTGGCACTGACACCCAATGCACACCCCACAACAGGGGCAGGAGACTTCTCATTTTATCAAGTACTTTATCATAGACACTAAATATTCGAGTACGGCCAAACTACTGTTAATGTTTTGTGATACAGACTACACATAATTTTTTTTAGTATACATCATTACGTTGAATGACTCCAAAACTAAATAAAATACACTTCTGAGAACAAAAATACTCTTAAAATGTATCATAGAGTGGATAACAGTTTCTTTCTCATTTCTGAATAACAAAATAGCAAAATGAACTTTTATTACTTTTTGGAGAAGGAAGAATATTTTTCCTAGAAGTAAGTGACAGACAGATTTGCCTGTTGGGTTTCTTTTTCCCTTGTGAAAAACACTGTGAGTGACATGCAGTCACAAAGTATAACCTAATGATGAATTTTTCTGGGCATCAAGAAAGCTCCCACCTGGAGAGCCATTCTCTAGCAGAGGAAGCACTGCAAAAATAAATGGCTTCTCTGGAAGCCTAGAAAGTAACATGGACATGTTGGATATTTTGTGGCTTATATTTGTTCTATTCAAATTTTTAACTATATATTATTCGGTTCCTTAGTGCTAATACAATTTGGGTAGCTGAACTACTGTGTTAACCCTTTGCAGATGTCACAAGACCAGTGGGGGAGCAGAAGAGACTGAAAGGACTGAATATTTGGGTATTGCTGTACATTTTCTGGGTCTGAGCCTTTTCTCATCCACACAAATAAGTAGAAAAAAAACAAGTCCTCCCTGTTAGGAACGTGCTACCACTAGAAATCCTGTTGGTTATTTTTTACTCACCAATGATTTGATTTTCTCTTTTGGAAGAACATGCCTTCTTGATCATTATTTTAGCTTCATGATTTAACACTTAATTTTACATGTTATATTTTAAACAGATGTGGAAATCTGAACTTAATTTGGACACACTAAATCATAATTATGTTAAGTCTTTCCAATTAGTTTACATTTGAGGCAAACAGGAATATGCTGATTCAGATTCTAATTTAAAAATTAGATGGAAACTACATCAACTATTTCAAGAAAAAGAAATGAAAATTTTATCACAAGGGACTGAAAGAAATCTCCAGGTATACATGTAGCACTAAATACATGCTCAAGGTATTATTTGTATTTAGCTCCAAAAGCAATATTTGAAATAAATGAGTAAGAAAGGAAGTGGTTATATATTTTGAAAAGTAGAAACTAGAATGAAACTCTATATTTGTAGAAATACAATTATATGTTGAAATGTAATTATATAGAAGGGATGAAATCACAGTTGATGTCAATTTTTACTGATGTTATATAGAGCAGATACATGGGCTTGACATGCTAATTGGAGGAAACTTAATAAGGTTTGGTAAACAATAAAGAATTTGCCCTTTAAAGCAAATTTGGAAAAATGCCACATTCTGACATGCACATTTTGTTTTACATAGAACATCAAAATGACACAAGTTTTTCTAAGAGAAATATTTAAAACTCAAGAGAAAAAAAAGAAAGAGTATGCAGAGGAAATTACTTGGAGCAAGGACCATCAAGAAGAATGGGAGACAAAGAGCAAGTGGATGGAAACAAGGAGAGCAAGCATAAAAATAAAGCAGATGAGATTGAGAGAAACATGCAGATTTATGGAGACAGTTCAGTTTATTTGGGTCACTTTCTTTTTTCTTTGCCTCAGACACAATTCATCTTTGAGTTGACACACACTACCTTATCTGTAAAAACCTGGTAGGTACTCCTGGTGCTTCTGTTCCATGTTGTGCTGTGTACCTGTAATTCATTCTAAGACACAAGATGAGTGTGTAGGTATTCTCGATGTATTACTATCATTCCTGCCTTAGTTCACTCTGTTATGACCACCTGCTCCCATATATTTAGAGTGTTTTTGTAACTCACAGAGTTCTGATACAATGTTGGTGTAGAGCAAAGAGAAGTGACAATTGTAGATCTGAATTGCCTCACTCTGAAAACTGTATATATGTAATGCCAAGGGCTCCTGAAAAATTGTGATAAATTAGAGTCTTCTGTAAGGTTAGCTTCAAAGTAAGCTACAATCTGGATAATGAGATAAATTCCTGATCTCCGTTCTTACTACTTTGAATTTCTTTGATAAGAAGAGAAATATCCTGGCTACTTGAGGATTCATCTAATAGAAGGGAAATATTTTGAGTGTATATGACAAATATAGTACTCTGAATCCTGTCTCTCCACAGTTATACCTAAACCTCCATCAGTGAATGTATTTTTATCAAAAAAAACCCCACTTGGCAAAAGCTACTCGACATCGTGTTGTTCTTGGCAAGCGTTATGCTACACTGTGGTGTCTCTGTCCATTCAAGACTTCAATCATTCCATCATTTTGGGGTTGAAGCAGCTGTAAATTTGTCCCATGAAATAAAAGGAGATATAAGTCCTTTCCAAAAGCATTAGTTGGCAATGTGGCATAGGAATTACTCCTTTATCTTTCAACTCATAAGAATCTTACTAATACAAGGGTCAAGGAATAATACAAGATGTCAAAAATAAGGCATTAGGTAGCTAAGCCTAAAACCCTTACGTGCCTTGAAAAAAATTACTATAATTTTTTGGGGATGAACACAATGAGAAGAAGAATTGGGATTTCTGAAACATGTCTATTCATGCAGGAACAGACAAAATCTTAAAGACTGAAAAATTAACCGTGTAAAGTTGAACTGGGAGACCTATAATTATTGAAGCATTTTCTAATGGTATGTCATGTGTCATAGCAGGCTTTGATAAATGAGAGGTGCTATGAAGGTGTCTTAAAATGCCCTTTCCAATCCTTTCCAAAATATACCCTGGGGCTCAAGGAGTGCTCCCAGCCTGTGCTAGCCTGACGGAGGTGTTGGAGGAGCGCAGCTGCGATGGGAGCTCCCGTGCGCTCAGTGACGGCCCGTGTCCCGGGCAGCCTGCGGCTAACAGGTGATGCGGGAACCACCTGTGTGCGGGGGCGGGCGGCCCGGCCCTGCCGGACTCGGGGCTGTCCCCACGGCCCGCTCCGGGGCGCAGGTGNGCCCCGCTCCGCCGCGCCCAGCCCCGCTCCTGCTCCCGCTGCCATCCCGCTCCGCTCCGGCTCCCGCGGCCCCGGCGCGGCGGTGCTGCCGCGCTTTCCCGCCGCGGCTCCGGGCGCCTCCCGCCTCCCAGCATGGACGTGAGGAGAGTGGAGAGCATCTCGGCGCAGCTGGAGGAGGCCAGCTCCACAGGCGGTAGGACGCGGGCAGCGCGGGGACGCGAGGCTGCTTCTCTGAGTTAATTTGGGGTCTCGTGCCCTGTCCTTTGGGGAGCAAGTCTGGCAACTTGGCGTGGGGCGGGGAAGGGGGGAGCTGCCTGCCCGCTTGCGAGGGGCGAACGCACCCTGCAGTCGTGGGCGAATGCGTGTGTGTGTCTATGGGGACAGTAAGCAAACGCTTAATGCCTGGGATCTCGGGCTAACAAGCGTTCAAGGCTTCGCGAATCCCGCCCTAAGATGCCTGCTCTGACCTAACTGGTACTTTTGCCTTTGCTGAAATGACTTGGGGCTGGGTATGCGCCTCCAGGGCACATGCTCTCTAGTTACCAACTCCCGGGACGTAATTTTGGTCAGTCCCCTTTACACCTCCCTGCTTTGGTCTCCATTGTACCTCTCTGATGCCTAAGTGACAACAATTTGATGGAGACCAGCTTCTTCTGGTAAGCCAGAGGCTGTTTGCTGTTTGGTGCCTTTCTTTTCTCTGTATTTCAAATTGTAGTTACACATTCACCTGAGAAAGGCTACAGGATAACTTGCATTTTAGGGAAGAGTAAAGTACGCTTTGCTGTCCTCCACTGTGATTGTGACTCCTGGAGTGTTAAGAGTTTTTTCCCAGTTATTTAAAAATGAAGCTTCTTGGGTGCAGTGTGTGTTAGAGGATGTTGCCGAGAAAGGTGTTCAGCTCAAGCCAGCTGGGTAAGCAGAGGATGGTTGAACAGTTAAAGGAAAACTTTGCAAAACAGGCAGTCAAAAACAAGGGAAACTTCTTTTATTAAAAAAGATATTTCTTGCTGTGCAGCTAGATTTCTCATAAACTGCGATGCCAGTGTAGTACAGTAGCCTTACCAACAAGTTGTTTGAAAGACACATTGCAATTTCACTGTTTGCTTGGTTTGCAATGCTTCAGAATGTATCTTTTGCTTGCTAGAAAAGGTTCACAGCCATGTGTTCTCTGTCAGATTGTACCTGGTTTTTCTCTTTCCTTAACATCCCAGCTTTTTTACTGTTTTAGAGTATGTAGCCTTTCATGTAGGATACCTGATCATTTGTGTTGGGGATAAGGAACTTTTGTATTTGACTGTGCTATCAGCTCAATTGTAAATCCATCTTTGCAGCTCACTAAAGTTTTGGGAAAAAATACATAGTCATTATGATTATCCAAGGGACATGGCCACCAAAGTGGTGTTGTGAGACTTCTCGCTACTTTTAAGATCCAACCTCCCAAGTTATAATTTAGGCTTTTCCCTCCACATACCACTGTCAGCCTTCCAGCTCCAGTCTGTTAGAGGTCCGAAAGTCAAACTGTTTTCCCATAACACATACATCATCAGTGACAAACACCAAGCAGGCTCTTGGCTACCTGTGCAACCACCATGCAGGACTGTTCAGGCTAAACAAAACTGAGGTCATGATTTAAACACAGTGAATTTGCACAGCTGCTGTTGAGGAATTATTTGGTTAATGGATCATTAATGTAGGTATTGAAGCATAAAGAGAGTTTAAAGCTTAATATTTTTTCTTACAGGTATAGTTAGCAGTAACAGGAAAGTGTCTTTACAAAAACTGGGGAAATATGATCTGAATCCATGTCATGCAAGTAATCTGAAATACCCAAATGGTATTTTTATGGAAATTGTCTTCAGTTGAGCAGTATATTAGATGTGTTTTCTGTTTTGGTTCTCTTGATATGCATGCCTAGTAGCTTTTAAAAATTAATGACAGCTTTAATTCACTTTAAGCTAGTAATGGTGAGAGGAAGTAAGATACACTTTTGCACTCTTCCAGAATACAAAGCAAAATCTGACTGAAACATGACTTACTGTAGGAAAAACATTTCTCAAAAATAAGTTTTTATGCCAGAAAAAGAATATGGAAGGATAAAAATAACAGAGCTAAAAGGAAATACCTCCTTTCTTTTGGAGAATGACACACATTACTCAACTTATATCTCATCACCAGTGTGATGTGATGTGATGTGAAGCTAACAAGTGTCTAGCTTCACTCCTCTGGGCGTTCTTCTTATGTGAGAGAGCCCATTTATTTTCATCTTCCCACAATTTTGGCCCTTTTTCATCTAAACTTTCCTTTACACTTTTTTCTTCTCTAGCTGTCTCCCTCCAGGCTCTTAAAGGTTCAACTCATTTTCAGTGCCATCAGCATTTCTGAATGTACCTGTCTGTTGGATTTTTAACAAGGAAGGTGGATTTTTTCTCATTAATTCTCTTCAAATAGAATCATAGCTTCAAACATTAGTCATTTTTAAATGGTAATGCCTGCAGTAGAGTTGTTACAGGGATTTGATGTTAGTGCACAAGAGTCAGAAAATGAAACCAGCAAAAGTGCGACTGTTCCTCAATTTCATTTTTCCAAGTGAAATAAAGCCCAAATAATGCACAGGCAGCTTGAATAATGAAAATTTTTAATGAAAAAGGCAACGTTTTGTGCCTTTTAACTGGTAGTGACTGCCTTAAGCTGATCTTCTCCTTACATTTAGTCTTGCACCTTGCAGGGCATCTTCTGATTCAAGGGCATTCAAATTAATGTCAATTGAAGCACCACTGAGAGTTGTTGAAGTAACAGAATTTGTCCTCTGTGGAATACTGAGCCATTGTAGGGATGAACTGTTTCATTCCTCTGCCTCTTGAAATTGTCTTTATCAATGTCTTATCTATCAGAAAGCTGCATTTGTGCTAGTGATAGCCAAAACTCATCTGCTGCTGAGTAAAGGCATGCAGCATCTTGGCAAAATGAGAAGAGCAGAGGGAGATTATCAGTAAAAGTTTGTGTGGGTAAGAACAAGTTTAATCACAAAATGTCCTGTGGATTCAATATCTAGGACAAACTTAAACTGTTGGGAATACTAATATGAATAAGACATTGTCGCAGCAACTGGTTGCTTTGCTTTAGGGTGTGATGAATTCAGAATGGGGATTGTGCTGACCAGTATGACCATGTTTATTCAAAAACCAGGAATATTTACGAAAGCCATGGTGTCATTTATGACAAGTTTTGAAGATTTTCTCTTATTAGACAAGGCAGTTGCAAATTATTCATGTTAGGAAAGAGGCTGTAATTTCTCCATTGTGGGCAGAAGGACCACAATGGACCAAATAGTATTATTACTATTTGTGTTTATCCAACTTTAAGTTTACTTAGAGTTAAATATTCTCTGCCATACCTCTGAGAGATCCTTGTGCACTAGTGGTCACTTTTGCTTTTAATGAATTACTTGCTCTTGTTGCTTGGGGCATTCTTAGAAGACAAAGGAAATAGTGCTAAAAGGACAAAAAATTACGTATTGAATAAGCTGAAAATAGGAATTTAGGAAAAGGGATGCTAAGAAAAAGTAAGAAATTGATAACAAATATACTGGGAAACAATTACAGGGAAAAAAAAAAGACGGGAGGAGGGAAACGAGGAAACAGATTTTGTATCTCACGCGTTGAGATACAAAATTTATTATGTGTTAGTGGTATGTGTTGGACCAATTTCTCTATGTCCCAGTTGGGATTCATTTGACACGGTGAAAAGCAGGCAGTGACTTTCCAAGTGATTTACACCAATATTCATATCAGCATGAAAGCTTTGGTTTGCACTCCGTCCGAAGGAAGTGCTGTCAGTCGAGAGTCAGGGTCACTGTTTTTACTTATGATCTGTTGTCTCCAAACACTCTTCATCGTTGGACACTTTGAAGATTCAGATGGGCAGGGTGCTGGACCATCTTGTCTAGACTGTGCTAGAAGTGCTGCTTCCAAATGTAGTGCTTTTTCTGTGAAATCTGCGAATACACAAGGGAAGGAATAAATTAAATGGACTCATTAACTAATGAAGGACGTATATGTATAATGGGCATGCAAGGAGATACAAATATTTTCAGTGTAAGATATACATTCTGCTCCTGCAGAGTGGAAGAAATAATTGACGCTTGAGGGAACTGACTGCGGCATAAGCCTCTGTATAAAATTTGAGTTCTGCCTCCATCTCTGGTTCCTCTGCTCAATGAGTGTAAAGAAGTAACTATATGCAAAATTTTGTTGCAGAGAGTTGTATTTGACATGAATGCTGAAAATACCTTGGCTTTCCATCAATATAAATTTTACATCATGTAAATACCAATTGTCACAAAATACAGCTTTCTTATTCATTATTCTGTCTGTCAAGGTTACAACCTATGCTTGGAGAGTTGATCTATAAATAACTGAACATTTGGACAAGTTTCAGGTATACTTGGCTTAGAGAACTTATGCTTTCCAGGTGTTTTTAGACATTTTAAAATATATAGAGGCAGATATGGTATCTAGCAGTAAGTGTAGCCATCAAAGAAGTAGCTGGTGTATGTCATGGAATGCTTTTACAGTGTATCAGATAAGCACTTAGGACTTCTGCTTTGGGTTGGAGCTGAATATTTGATCTGTGCAGCATTCAGCTGTAATCTATCCCATCTCAGCCTCTCAGTTTGCCATTGTGATTTATTCGGAATCTTTGGCACTTGAAAAAGAAAGTATCTAAAAATACAACGCCTGATTGCTTCACTATTTCATAGATATGTGCATTCCTGCCAGGCTATCCTGCTATCTTCTCCCCATCCCCCTTCCCAATTCTGTTTGTCCTCTCTTTCAGGTACCAAAATAGATGTATTTGAACTCTTTCTTGCCAAACAAATGCTGCCCATTTATTGTCTCCTATGAGCTTAGGCCATTACGCCTATTTGAGATGAGAGAGAAAACATTAGCAAACGTTTGTGGTCTTAGAAGTCAAGGAGCCAAATCCATGTTTCAGTAGTTGTAGTCGATACGGTCTGAACCGAGTAGGAGTCCCTTCTTTATTTAGCACACACTTCAATTAATAGGCTTGGGCCTATTGTGGGGCATAAGGAGTGCAGATTCCAAACCCTTCATTGTTTGGAGCACAGCGCAGCAGTGCAGGTGGAGGTGGTTAATGGGATGGTTTGTCTCTATGATGTTTGGCCTGAAATGTAATGCGTGGCTACATCGAAAGTAAATGGACAACAGTTTGTCATAGGCTTTAATTCTTTTGGTAGTAGCTGTTGTTTCAGAATCCCAGTTTCTGTGGCAAGGGCTTTGCTTTCTATTGCGTTAATGGCTAGGTAGTGTTTGGCCTGGATTTCCCACTGAGAACACCAGGTAGAATGTGGAAGAGAAGCAAAAATGTATGGAATGTATGTGTTTTGAAGCCTATAGAACTATGGAAAGCATGGAACCCAATTATTCTCTGATGTTCTTAATTATTAGCTTGTAATTGTATCACAGGAGTCTCAGGATCATATAGATCATGGTCTGATTTTTTTTCTTATTATTTTCCATTCTCACACTCTACAGGAGAAATCACTTCTGTTATCACCTTCATGCATGCAGCAGCAGAGGAGGTTGGGCTCTAGATTTACTTCTATGAATTTGGGAGATCTGTAGACAGCTATAAACTGGCAGCAGTTTAAAATATGTGGTTGGGTTGAGAATATATTGAATCCATTCGCCTCTAAGAATAAACCCAAACACAGAATAAAAGCTGTAGATCTGAGCTCATACTGTGTTTTATTTCTGGCAGCCCAGCCAAGACTTAATATGGTATTAAAAGGAGCTCTCTGTCAGAGGTCTGAAAATAAATACAGTGTTTCTCTTTTATATTCTTTTTACCTATGAAACAAATTTCTTTAGAGATACACTTTATAGCTGTGATCCCCTGTTGTATGTTTATAATTTATACTGCAGCAACACAAAAAGTGGTATGAAAGTCATAGATGCTTATATGTCCACTGGAGAAATGAACTACAGGTGGAAGGCATGATAATAGGGAATTTTAAAATATAAATGTTTTGCCCTATTCAGAAAAATGACGCATTTAAAAATGTTTGGATTTTGTTATAGGAGATAATATCTTTGTTTGTCTACCAGGTATTTTTCACCAGATAATGCATAATCCCTGAGCACAGCACTACACAGCACATTATACCCATATGCCACGAAGTGGCTAAGTGGTGACAGCATAAAAAGAGTTATTCCAACTTAAAGGCTCTGAATGTCCTAAGACATAGACTTCAAGGTGGTTACTCTATTTCATGCCATCAGTAAGAAAAGGTTTGCTATTTTAATGACAGGGAAAAAGCCCCCCAGTTTTACTGATAATGTTTTCTTGTTCTCAAAATTTGCAGTTACCTCTCTGTATCTCCAGAGAGATGTATTATGAATATTGCTGTAGTTATTAGACTTCAGAAGAGAAAATCTTATTCTTATTTTTTAAACCAAACTTCTGTTAATAATCCAGAAGAAACATCTAGGATTTATTAGAAAGGTAAACAGTAGCCATAAAGTGTGATGATGGGTCTGATTCTTCACAGTAGGAACAACCAGAACAGCATATCATCACAGTAAGTCATTTTATTATTGTGACTATTCCTAAACCCTTTGATACCTGTGGGAATAATTTCAGTGACTAAGGATTTTTAAAATTAAGTGTAGTTATTTCAGTGATATTACAGTGCATGTTACGATAAAAACACATTGAAAAACAACTTTGTGCCAAAAGATAAACATTATATGAAGAAAAGATCAAAATACTTGAAGTAAATTGAAAAACAGAAAAAAAGTTTGATTTTTAAAAGAAACTTTAACATGCGTACATGATGCAACCTGAAATTATGATCTTTTGAAAGTCACACTATATCATATCTGTCAGATACAAACCCTATTGTAACTGAATATTGATGTTTGGAATTTTATAATATGTAGAAAACTAACAAACTATAATCAAATTTTCAAAATACCTGGACCAGTACTGCTCTAATGCCTAATTTTTTTTTTTTTTTGCATGTATGTTGCAGCTCGTAGTTTCAAAGAGCACTAGAGAAAGGTGGACCTTTTTTGAGATTGTTTGCTTTCGAGTGTGCCAAAGCATGTTGCACCAACCACTCCTTGGCATTTTGCAGCAGCAGGTGCTCCCTCCCTGTCCAGGCACTGAGATGGGTCAGGAAAAGCCCCTGCACACACGCACACACACACACAGTAGCACCACTGCTGGCAGGAGCATCCCTGCCTGTGTGCACGTGGTTTCCCAGGGCAGAGGGTGTTGGGAGAATGAAAAGTACACTGTGGGATTACAGTCCCTACCTGAGCGGTTAAAAGAAAGGTAAGGACAAAGACCAAGAAATGCCTTTTATTTGTGTGGCTTCAGTGGTATCTGAGCAAGTGGGCTCTGGGATCTGCTGTTCTGTTACCTTTAGACAGAGATAATTGAATCCTGTTTATCTTAAAATAAGTAGGAGAAAAATCCTAAAGGATAGTCTATTGAAGCAACATAGCAGATGTACATCAAGGATATGGAACCGTAGATTGATATTTTCTTCATTGTGTGCTGGTAGCAGTATGATAGGTGTTTCCTCAGATCACCATAGGTCTTGAGTTTTGACAGTGTGGCTGGTTTTTACCAGGAGATACACCCAGATGTCCTTAATCATTCTGACTGTTGACTTATATTCCAATACTCAGTAAGTGAATTGTACACTGCATATCTTATAATTCACTCTTTCTATTCTGTGTATTATTTTCCATGTTGATTTATGGATACTTGAGGTTATTGTGTTTTCTGATGTGACATTATAAAAAGTATCACCTGTTGTAATGCTATCAGTAAAGAAAGATAAATCTAGACTGTTTGTTCAGGGTATTGTGTACTGGCAGCATCCACCTGCTGGTAATTGAAACAAGTATGCATTAAAATTTGTTGTTATTTTTAAAAAGGTGCTGTAATTGGTATACATGCACTCTTAGGTGCTGCCCTGATTTCTGCATAGCCAGTCTACCAAATCCAAGACATCTAAGAAAAAAACATAAATAAACAAAGTAGATATGCAAGTTGTGAGGATGTGCAGTATAATTAAAATACAGAGAATTTCATGCTATTGTTTCAGTAACTAGGTCTACTTTATATACTGCATCATTCTTCGTTCTTTGTGGTGCTGATGAAGTGGGGTGTCCCAGTTTCTTTTTTTTTTTTGGGGGGATATGCCACATTGTGCATTATCTTCCCAGCCTACCTTCCAGAACTGGGTAAATGTGGGAAGTACCTCTGTGTCTGGGATCTATCTACTCACTACATTGTTTGCTTCAAAGCTGTTGCTTCCAGCCTTCTGTGCCTGGTAGATGGGAAAGAGGAGGTCAAAGAGCAGGATGGATTTGGTAGACAGGTGATAGGTGTTGCCCTTTCTGCCTTCTTTTACATGATGATGACGATGAACCTCTTTGCAGGAGATTGACACCCTCAACTCTCAGACGATGGCTCCTGCTTCTGCCTATTTGTCACTTGGAAGCACATGTGAACCCCTCAGCTAAATGAGCACTTTCTGACCCTTTTTGCATAATCTTTTTCCTCAGAGGGATGCTATTTTTAGGTTACATGCTTCTTTCTTAGTTGGTTGACTGTCAGTCAAAGGAGAGAAGAGTAGGTGATGCATCCAGTGGAACTGGTGGTCTCTAATGCATGTTTTATAAAACAGAATTCTGATAGACTGGAGGAAAAATAGCAAGTGGAGGTTAAAGTGAGGAGGAAACAGGCGTGACTGAGGGTATAGTGACATAGTTCTTTACATGGCACACCTGCTGTCAAGTTTCTCCGAGTACATTAAATCTTTACTAAAAATATGAACTAGCAGGACTTAAAATTAGACAGACTTATACACCTTGCTTAATTGCTTAGCTTGCAGTGTTGAACAATATTTAGACATTATTTTGACTCATGAAAATATTTGTCAGCTACACCTTTTGTTTGCATTCAGCTAATTTTCTGATACTAAAATAGAATAAAACAATTCTGTGTTTCAATGTAGACTTCTAAAGATCTCTTCCTGTATCTAAAGTTGTTAAGCCACCCCAGACTTCTTGACAATCAGTAACTTTTTTGTTCTAGAAGAGATGGGAGGTGTTCAGCAAAAATCCCATGTTGTACTAAAAAAACCAAACCTCTAGTCATAATTTAGCTGTATGTTTTACTTCGCCAGAGTTCAAAAAGGAGTGCCTATTAGAAATGCAAAAGTGAGAATATTTTGACCTGTTTAGATAGTAACTATCTAAAGGTGTCAGTAAATTTCTAATGTCTTATTGAGCAGTGTTTTATCATCAGTCACTTTAATCAACGGCACTTAAATTACTGCTAGGCTGACAATCTGTTAGGACTTTTTAAATTAAAGAATTCAGAAGAAAGTAGGCACTTTTTTTTTGGTATATTTTACTTTTCCTTTCAAGAACCCAAAGCATTAATAGTGTGTTTTCATGTAAGCCTCTTCACAAAGAATACGTACAGAAATGCTGTCAGTTAAGTGGCTAATTCCTCTATGAAAATGAACAAGATAAAGTTGATGGCATTATCAAACCACTGTTTGGTAAATGGCAGCTCAGAGTGCTGACTGTGGAGGTGGTGTCCTTTCCGTTCTGCAGGTGTAGTGTTAGAATAAATGAGTATGCAGAAGTGAACACACAGTTCATCAGATAGTTTCTGGTTGCAGTAACACACAATGTTCTGTGTTCCAAGAAGGGTTTGTATTGATTAAATGCACCTTGCACTTAAACGGTATCCATCAGTGCCTGTTTCATTGTGATTGAAAGCCTGATCTTGCAGCAGTTGCTGTTCAGTGCAGTGTTTGCAACTGAGGATCATCCTGTTATACGTAAGAAAGCCACTTACTAATAAGTGTTTGAACAGTTGACTTTAGTCCTTCGAATTCTGAAACCTCTTACAGAGAAGGGAAGAAACAAAGCTTTGGTCTCTTCCTGCATAGTCCATAATTTCATAAGCCAAACTGTGGCTGTAGAGGATACCCAAGTATATTGACAATACACCTTGTAATGCTAATACAATCTTATCATGCTGATATAATGTGAAAGAATACAAGAATATGAGAAGCAAATAGAGGTATCAAAAGAGAGTCTGTTTACCTATTCAAAATAATGGAGAGTATTTCTAATCCAAATCACCAGAACTGCAACTTCTAAGTCAGTTAATTATTTGCTTTCTGGGAAACAAAATTTCCTCAAGGAATGCTGAGATTTTGTGTAATATCTTCATTTGAGAAACTTGTATTATAAGAAAAGAATTCCACCACTGACAGAGTTGTGGCTTTTCTGGCTGAGGACAAAATAAATAGACATATACTCAGTCAAGTTTACATGTTTGTATTTGTCTCTGAATGCTAGGCAGACAGTGACTAACTAGGCTGACTGCATACAACTGTGTGTAATCCGTACAGCCTGCTCAGGGCAAAAGCCTGATACAAAAGCCAGCTCAAAAATTCTGTTACATTCGATTTCATTTGTACTTTTGAGATAAAATCAATAAAAAACCCATGGAATCACAGAAAAATGTTTTGGAAGAGAAGTTGAAAAGTCTTCCTATTTGTCCTGATTCCCCGAGGCAGGATCAAATACTCATATGGTATTTCAGATGGCTTTTTGCTTAATGTACTTAAAATTCATCACTACTGGGTGCTTTGTGATATTGCTGGTTAATCTATTTCAGAATTTATCTTTTCTGATACAAACTGTTTCCTAGTCCTAAAGTAAATCTTCTTAAATTTAAAGCCTGGTACCCAAAATGGATGAAATGTATAGACAAGATATTGTAGTACTGAATGGGACAAAAACTTTCTTTGGTACGTCTTAGATTTTTGTCTTGTTTATAGTTTCAAGTCTGAACTGTTGTCCCTTCCGCAGCAGCCTTCCACCTGTCCTCAGCCTGTGATTTAAGGTGTTCAGCAGTGGCAGACTTTCCAGATACACGCTTGTCACCTAAATAGTTTTTCTCCATTCTGTTTTAACAAGATGGATAATTTCTCTGGAAATTTATGTCATGTCTTCTAAATTATCCTTTACAAATGATAGCTAGTTTTTGAGTGTTGCTTTTTATCTTCTAACTTTCAAACTTTTTGGAAGTTTACTACTACACTGCTTGAAATTGGAAAATTAAAAGTAGGGTAAAGATTTCAACTTATCTGCCTATCACAAAGGAGAGATTCCAGCTTGTCCCTGTTGATGGTGATTCCTCCCATCCTACAAGAGCTCTGTAGAAGTTACTGCTTCCATGGAGATGAGATCAGCTGCTCCTAGTTTGTGTGGGGAGTAAGTTATGCCCTTGCAGTGCACAACTATTTGTATGAATCAGCTCTCAAGAATTTGGGATGAGGTAGGAATCATTGTCTTGCAAGAAATAACAACCATCACTTTCCCTCATCTCTATGGGAAGCTTAATGGAAGACTGCGTGGATTCTCAAGGGCCTCCAGAGCTTGTCTTTTTTATGATCTGAACAGATATTCCAAATAAATAAAGAAGCACAGCTTTAACTTGCACTGCTTTCTAGCTATTTATTGCATTTGGATCTTCAGAAAGAAAACTTTGTCAGTGACCCTTTTATGAACTCTATCTTTTCTAAAATATTTTATCCCTTGAACATTTGATATGTAGCATGAACTTCTTAGTTCTCTCTTCCATAAATAAAAACTGAAGACAGTTACTTTAAACAATTTTATAACATGAAAAGTCAATGTCACAGGCAATAGAAAAGCTTTTGAAGTTTCAAGCACTTCTTATTCAGATTATTTTTATCAGTGCTGTACCATCTCACACTTGATAAGATGTGCCTCCGCTTTTATGAGTGTCTTTACTAAATGCTATTATAATGATAAAATAGGGTGTGCTCATTCTTCTCTTATTTTTCAAGGCTGATGTATCTAGGAGGCTTTAATCAAGAATATGTCATGTATTTTAACTTTCATACCAGCTTAAGCTTTTCTAGTTATAATTTTTGGTGTGCATACTCCAAAAGTATTTAACTTTTGTCCACTGCCTGATTAAAACCACCATTAGAATGGCACTTGCATACAAATGACCGTAGAAGATTTATTATCTGTCTTTCCCAAGTTCATTTTTATAGCCTGATAGTTTAGGGATATGGTTCTTTAAGCTTGTAGCTCCAGGAGAGTTCTGTGATAGCTGGTCTGTGGATGTTAATAAATTAAACTGTGTGTTTGACTTCAGTTGTGAGATGTGATAAAGCTGTTTTAACGAGCCCAGGCAGAGGCTTTTATCAGGCAGTCCTCTGGAGGCAGGGAGCTGGTGCTCTGGCTTTATACCAATCAGCATTCCTTGCTTTGGCTTTGCTGGGAAAATGTTACACTTGATTTTTATATGAATATATAGCATCATTTTCTTTTCTGTATACTTTGGCAATTTCACAGTGTTTTGATAGACAGTTACTTTGTTAACATCCATCACAACTAATCTATTTTATGCATTGTGTGTCTTTGTCTTCACATCATTTATTCTCCCTCTGAATTTTATGTTAAATGTTCTACAAGTATATCATTCTAGCACTGCCCTTTTCTTTCAGAACAATTTTGTTAGACAGTTGACCTTAGCTGGAAGTAAAGTGTGCAGTGAGTTCTATTTGTTGTGTCTGTTTCTGTATAACTTTTTGGTAGTCCACTCATTAGTCTTTTATGAAACTATTAAGCCAGTAATAACGTACCTTTGATAGTACTGTGACTGCGAGAACTACATTATTCTTGGATGATAGGATCACAGGGCTTTTTGATCAGAATTGTCACTATCTTAAATTACTGGACACTTTCTGAAGTCTTGAAGGATAATTTGTAGGTGATAGAGAAACGAAATTGAGAAGTCTTGTGGGAAAAATTGTTACTTTGTCAGTCTAGGCATTTGGGCTGTGCCTATATATGGGAAACAGAGGCAGAGAATAACAGGGGGAAGCTGACTGATGGAGTAATAATGAATAAAAATTATTACAGAGTTCCACTTCAGACTAATTCTAGTCTAGTTCAATTGACTTAATGCCTGCTAATATTTGTAGTGCATTAAGTGAGCTTCTAGAACACACCTTCCCATTTAGTTTCACCTAAAATAATCTGTGTATTCCAAGTGCATTCCGTGATGTGAGCCATTAGGTGACTTCTGAAAGCACGTTCCTGATCTGAATGGAAAAGCTAATAGGTCCGCATGTCAGACAGCACTCTGGGAGCTTTCCCATTCTCTGGGGCCCAGAAGTTGTGTGAGCTTGTTTGAACATTTTCATCTCTTTGGCAGAATTCAAATACGATCCTTTCTATCTCAGGGAATTAATGGAGATATACTTAGGAATCATGCTAATATTTTAGGGTTTTTTTTTCAAGATTAGGCCTACTTATTTTAGAATTTACTATATTAATACCCCCAAAATTGCGTCTGTTTTTAGGATCAGATTTTCTGGGAGAGATTTTCTTAACGACTAATCACCATCATCAAGCATCAGCATCATTATGCAGAAGCTGCTTTTCATTTTCTGATAGAGAATGATTTCTGATAGCATTTCTGCTATCACTTTTGTGATTGACAATTTGCAATTAATTCTTATTGTGTGTATTCAGGCTGCTCGTTTAGTTGTGACTGGAACAGCACATGTGCAGAACATATTACAGAACTGCCGTCAGCAAGATGCCTTCTTCAATAGGACAGTGTATAACTGTGTCAAAAATAAATATCAGAGATTTTAAAAGCAGAATACGTGTGTGCTAGAGTTTCAGTGCTGGGCTTGATGAATACACCATCTTAGACTGGCTGTTTGCAGACAGTTGTGCAACATGATGCAACACACCCTGGTAACTTCTTGTAATTTCTGTGTTTCAGGATGCAGTTGCTTGTCCAGAGAAAATATAAAAGATTAGTAAAAACTGAGAAAGAAAATTAAGTCAGTAGCACTGCAAAGAGTATAAATCTGCATGAAGGTTGGCTGTTTATATAAATTACATTGATTTGTTCTGGCACTAGAGTTGGAACTTTTAAAATAGTGGGCCAAAGTACAGCTTGTTGAATGTTTCAAGACTCTTTTCAAGTACTTTTGGAATTTGAACATATGTGTTGGGGAGGGTCTTCCTTGCACACCCTGGCTTTGAAGTCTGATATTAGCACTGTTTGCTATAGAAATAGCCACAAAGCCAATTAACTTAATTTTATATTTGTCAAATTTTCATGCCTAATAACTACACCTCACAATTTCTTTCTTTGTTAAGGAATAACATTTCTATTCAGAGTGATTATACTTCTTTTAAACATTACTAAATTGCTTCTAAATAAAATTATTTCAAAGATGATGCAACTACCAGATTTATTCTTAGCTCATGTGAGTACTTTCTCAGCCCACTGCAAAAATGTTTTGAAATCTCAAATACATGCAGACTTATCTCCCATATTCAGTTAACTTACAAAAAAATCAATTTATTTTTCCCAGAATTGTATAATGGAAAGGCTTTCCATAATGGAAGCTAAAACCAGAAACTATTGAAGGTAATTTCTTGAAGTTTGAAAGTGACTGAAAATTTCTATTCAGTGCTGGTGAAGGCACACTAGGAGGGAGTCCTGTGTCCAGTACTGGGCTCACCAGTACAAAGGAGACATGAGCAGAGTGGAGAGAATCCACCAAAGGTCCACAAAGGTGATGAATGAACTGGAGCATCTGTCCTATGAGGAGAGGCCTGAAAGGGACTGTTTGGCCTGGAGAAAAGAAGGCTCAGGGAAGATGTCATCAATGTGAATCTGTACCTGAATGGAGAGAGTGAAGAGGGTGCAGCTCTTTTCAGCGGTACCCAGTGACAAGAGCAGAGCCAGTGGGCACGAACTGGAGCACAGGGGGTTTGTTCTGAACATGAGGAGCGTGGGAGTGACCAAGCACTAGGCACAAATTACCCATGGGGGTGTGCAATCTTCCTCCTTGGAGATAATGCAAAGCCATCTTCAGATAGTCCTGGGCAAACCTGCTTTAGGTGGCCCTGGTGAATAGGGAAGGTGAGACCAGACAGGTGACCTCTGAAGGTACCTCCCACCTCAACTATTATATGATGCTGGGACTGAAATGGACAACACTTTTTTTTAAAGAGTACATTAGTTGTAAATAAATTTCTTGGGATGCTTGTGGGATTTTCTTTGTCTTTTTCATCTTTGCTTACATTTCTATGCATAGTTTTGTATATAAAAGTTATTTCAGGGATGGTTCTCACTGAAGAGAAGAGAAAACTGGTTGAACATTTTTAAGCAAATGGCGGGGAAGACAGTAGCTGCATATGAAATTGAAAGAGTGGTTCTGCAGTGTAAGATGCACTTAACCAGTAATTCATGGGTTGGAAATGATGTTCAGATGTTCAGAGTTCAGTAATTCAGTTGTCAGTTAGAGCACTGCATAGACACACCAGAACCCCCAGTTTTCTTGAAGATGTACTCCAAGATGTAAGCCCTCAAGCATTACATACTATTGCCATGATCTATCTGAAACTAATTTTTGAGAATAAACTGTTGTGTCAATATAATTTTATTTGCTGTTAAGTCTCCTGCTAGCTTTGTATGCTTTAAAATAGGATCTGTTCCTTTAGCCACTTCTCTAGAGCTCTAGATCTGTCTGTTCAACCTCATTGGTCATTGGTTTTTGTGAGAAGCCTTCAGAGGCCTAGGTGAGCATTAAAAGCTGGAAATTTGAGCCATTAGTGTGAAAATGTTGGATCTGTATACATATGCACATAGGGCATGAAAAGTATCAAAACCAATTGAATTTTCTGTTTCATTGTGTTGGTGTGTATGGTACTTGATAGTGTTTTATGTCTATAGTATCCGTAAAAGAGCTGAGCAGAAAAATAAAAATACTGGTGTGGGGTAAAAGAAAGATATCGTGGTTTTGCAGAATTTTTCCAAACCTAAGTGTACTAAGCTGTCATCTTTTCTCAGGGAAAATGTAAACTAGGTTAGGGGTTCTGGAGTTCTTTCATATTTTTCACTTTAAGTGATTTTGAAATTTTTTTACGTGTTATAGCCCACAGCAGCATCATCTAGAAATTACATAATGACCCCCTTAAGAAATGCAGTCAGAACAGTTGCTGTAAGACTGTGCATTAATTCACATAGAGAAGATGTCTCCAGTCAAGTAAAAGAATTTTGCAGTTACTTGTTGGACATAGGGAGCTGCTCAGCTGAGCTCAGGTCAATATTAGCCTATTTTATAAAGAAAAATATTTGGTGTTTGTATCATAGTATAAACCAGAACATTTTACTCTTCATCTTTATTTGAAAATACAGGACATTTTCACCTAACCTGAAGTTTTGTCCTTAATTCTATGTTGGATACTGATATGAAAATTATGGGTTTGTTTCTATTATTTTTTTTTATGCTGATGGAAAAGTGAACCTTTAGTTCTTAAACTTTATTACTAAAAACTACTGTGTTAATGAAAAACACATTAAAATGTTTGAGGCAAAAGCATGAGCTGAAATATTTGTGCTTTCCAGAACTCTTCCCGTTGAATAAGAGTGGTCTTACATAGTGCTTCTTCATTCTTAAAACAGGGTATCAACTTACTCTGCTTTACTAGCACTTGTTACATGGCTAAAATTAAGCAGAAAAGGCCCAACACAGACAAAACCTCAACCTTTCAAAATTTATGAAGAGTTTTAATTTAAAATTTTGTTTATCAGATTGTATTTTGTGTTGAAGGCACCCACCGGAAAATTACCCATTATATTTCACAAACTCATGGGAGTTTTAAAGGGGTTTAGTATTCTGAGGTAGTTCTGATGGGCACATTAGCTCTCTAACAGTTCTGAAGGCAAGACAGACTTTAATGAATGTCTTCATTCTACATGTCTTGTACAAAAGGCTCCAGTGGGACATTTGATCAAAGTATCTTTCTGTACTGAAAATATAATCTATTACACCTTGTCAATATTATACCAGTTATTTTAGTTCAGAGAAGATATATATTCAGTCAGTTCGATCAACAGTTTACTTATTATACTCCCCCACATTTTTCAAAGAGAAAATAAAAACAAATCCACAATTTTCAAAAATGAAAATTAGAATTTCCATATAATAAAACACGGCTATAGCTGTATGTCAAATAAACGACTAAATCTTATAAGAATTAAAACTAAAAAGAACTTTCAGGAAATACTGCAACTAATATGCTTGAGCTTTTTAGGATATGCCCCCAACCTATATTAGGTCTGCTGATCTGATACTACCTTTTGGTTAAAAAAGTTGGACTAAATTGGCCATGATAAGTATCCATTTGGGTTTGGTTTGCTTCCTTTTTTTTTTTCTTTAAGATATGAATTAAGCTCAAAATGCTTCCACTTTTTAGCTGATTTTTTTTTTGAACATAAGAACTGCATAACTCTATTATGAATGTTCATACCCTTCCACACTAGGAAAGCAAATTGGCATTTATTGACTAAACCTCCTGTAGATAACAGACTATCAGAAAACAGCTCCTCCCCAAGCTGACAAGCCCCAGGTTCTTGGAATGTGCTGTGTTTGCAGCAGAGAGCTCTGTGGTGCTGCTTGGTGAAATCTCAAGAAATGTATGGCCAAGGTTGGAGAAACTGGTGTTACTATTTTGCAGGGAGTAATGCAATTGCCTGGGACAGGTGTGATATTCAAACTCATAAAGTCGTAAGGGCAGAGTACAGTGTAGGTGGAATTGCAGAGACACAAGCTGAGTAAAATTATTTGTTTCTGGAAAACTCTGCTGACTGCCACAAAGTGGTAGAATGGACATTTGGAACTCCTTTGTTTTTAACATCTTTATTTGATGATGTAGAGTCATCCATGGAAGAGATAAGTCATAAAATCTGATTGAACTTATGCTTGAAAATTAAAGATGTTAAAGGAATTTTTGATCAGGAGAGAGCCTTGCTCAGCTTCATCAAGCTCCGTGACATGATCATCACTACTGAAGATGGTAATCCATGCTCTAGACTGCAAGAAAAAGGTATTCAGAAGAGCCTGGTTATATCAGTTTGCTACCTTTTTCCAAGTTAATGTAGAACCCCTTCAAGACCATGGCTTCTGCATTCACTAAGATGACTGTTAATAGTAGCTTGGGGCTACCTGGGGATACTTGGAACCTTAATTAAAGCTAGTGCTAAGTGCTGTATGTAGGCATCACCTTTAGAAAATAAAATCACTTAGGTTCAGTTATAAAGCTCTGGAATTAGTAAACTGACAGTGATTTTAAGCAGTGACAATTAGTGAAGGAATTTATGCTTTTTGCATTGTTTCTTCTGTCTTGCAACCAAGTTTAGCTTTTCGGGTTCGGACATAGATGGTACTGAAAGTTGATAGCATCCTTTTTTTTTAAACATCCTGTTTATTAAAGTTGAAGTTAATGAGCCCCTAATTACTTCAATGTGGATGATAGCAGGCTTAGTTACTATCCTGTGATTAATCTAGGGAAAGATTCTCGTAACTAGTAATAGGGGAAGCACTTACATTTTAAATTGTTTTTACTGAAGAGCCACTTCTTGTGGTTTTATGTGATTATTTTATAAAAGCTCTTCTATCTTTTGAGTGCTGCTTAAAGCACATTTGATACTTTAAACTTCTGAAACAATGGATAATTTTCATGGTTTTTCTTTCTGTAAATATGTCTGAAGATACATTGCATCGTGCAATATTAGATCTGTATTCAAACAGAAAATAGAAAAAAAAATTGAATGGGGGAGAAGAAAAAGAGGTAGAGATCCTGTCTATCTTCTCATTTTTGCCACTGGTTTTTGATCACAAGTGGTTATCATGACTAGATATCTTTATGAATTAGTCTTTAAAATGTATGATGCAGCCGTTTATTTATGCTGCACTTGTAACTTGCTTTAACATGAAAGGAGAAGCCGTGCAGCAAGAGGATAGGTTTGATGCTGCACAGTCCATGCATAATGGGGTGTTAAAACCAGGGTGGCAGTCACCTGGCTGCCTGGTTTATGCTTCTGTTCAATCAGCCTAAGACCTTTCTTTCCATAGACTAGCAAAGTTTAGTTTTCTGTAAGTAAAAACGCTGCAGTGCAGCATGTTTCATAGAATAACCTAGGTGCTTTGCTGTTCTATTCAAGGTGTAATTCAACCTTTGACAAAACCAATCAAATACTGGTGTTAGGTCCTCCCCTTACAGATTGTCTATTCATAGTGTTCTTATGGATTCCTGTAAGAATTCTACACCCTTGAGGACTTGCAAACATAGACTTACTAAAGCTGTTTGCAATTTAGCAAACTCTAATGAAGTAACTTAGGTTGACTCATGTTCAATGGCATTACCTTCCCTTGATGATTCATTCAATTTTTGGAGACATTTTTCTTCCTATTCTCAATGTTAGTAATTTACTTCAAGAGCAAAAAGAAAAGGAAAAAAAATCTGTAGTCATTGGAATGGAGAGTAGCATTCTGAATCCTTTGCTTCTCTCTGTGGAAATCTTCAAGTATAATTGCTCTTTTTTGCTGACATCAAATTTCAAGGGTTCTGCAGAGAATAGCAGTTGTTCTAAAATACAATTGTACTGTTCAAAGTGCTCTACAGGGTCCTAAATTCTCCTGTGAGTTGGCCTTCTATAAAAAGAAGATTGAGACTAAATTCTGAGATCATTAGCTATTTTGTAAGATGAATTTCAAATAAAATATTGTCCTGACAAGAGCAACAAAAGAGTTTTTAGGTTTTGTTTTATGATTGAGACATGCAGCAGCACTTCATACAAATATATAGGGTTTTGGCAAATGTGGCGTACAGCGGAATGTTCTTTGCCATGTATATTAAAGGTTTTCAGACTGAATGATGGTAATAGAAGGAAGAAGTAAAT
Source organism: Melanocharis versteri (assembly GCA_013397845.1). Taxonomy (NCBI): domain Eukaryota; kingdom Metazoa; phylum Chordata; class Aves; order Passeriformes; family Melanocharitidae; genus Melanocharis; species Melanocharis versteri. The sequence goes on along the minus strand of VZTG01004578.1, from coordinate 99,666 downwards.
TACCATTTTTTTTTCTAGTCAAATCACAGCTTCATGACAAGTTTGCTTAACACTAGTCTCGTCTAGTTGTTTTTAATTTAATGAAAAAACCCTTTTACTTACTTTCTTATTTCTCCTCTTAGGAAATGCTTGTGACAATGTGAAAAGCATCCATTCTCAACACATTGTTTTATCTTATTGGGCCCATTATTGTTTTTATAGTCGTGGCAGGTTCAGCCTTCTGTAGAAAGGAATTGGGGTTTCTTTAACAACTTTGGGAGATAGAAAATTACCATTAATATCAACCTCCCATTTCTACACTACTGCCATTCCTTGGCCTGCTCCTTTTAAAGGCTCGGAAGAATGTTAAATACTTATGTTACAGGAAGGAAGAACTATTCTGAAATTTCATAGAAGTAAGAGAAGGCCATAATTGGCATAAGTTTCTGATTAAACTGCAATATACTGTTTTGGCTTGAATACTAAAATAATCTGATGTTTTTCCTTTGCTTGCATGCTTTTTGGACACAACAAAACAAAAATATTCTGCCCAGTTCATACGGGTCACTGTCAAACACTGCAGTTTAGGAGAGCTATAAATGTGTTAACAGAGCCCTGACAATGTCGAGTTTTTTTGAAGTGATGCTAATTATACTATGCTAATTATATAAAAATCGCAATGTTGGATTTTTAAGTAATTTCTTTTCTTTGTATTACGTGGCTTTGCAATGATCTGGACACTTCCTGGACATGCTCATTGTTTAGAAAAGTCTGCTAGACCTAAAAATGTCTTTTAGTATTGGCTTTCGAAGAACACCAGTGGTTACTGATTTACTTTCCTTTCAGTAGATGAAAATGCCTTCTCAAACAGCTTGGAAATCTATAAATGGAGATTTTAGTGGATTTAAGGGCCTTGGAAATTTATTTAATACTTTTGCGTATTTTTATCCTGCTTATTATTTTAAATATCAAATGCATTTATGAACGAAGTTCAGGATTGGTTAAAAATGGTAATACATAATTTCATGTATAAAAAGTCTGCTGTTGCATATTTTGTCACTGTTAAATTTAGCAGAACTGCTGACATCAAGAGAAGCAATTCTTGTGCATTTATGCCTTTTTTTTTCCAATGAATTTTTAGAACAACCAAAGATTTTGGTAATTTTGCTATCAAAATATTAAAGTCTTCAAAGACTTTCTAATAATCCAGGGAGTTAACAAGCTAATAAATGGGTATAACATTACTGCACAAATGTTGCTCTGTTTTAATTCTAAGAAATATTGATCAAAAATGAGCGGCAAATTAGATTTGAAGCCCAAAATGTAATATTTTTAAATGGAGCAAGTACTGGTATTCAGAACTGTATCCCGTTTTTTCTAGATCGTTAAAATATTAAGAAGTAGGCATAGAAAAAAATGCAGATGTTGGATATTTTTTTCAACATAATTTGATTTCTTTATCCAATATAATTGGAAAAATATTGTTGAATACATAGATATTTGAATCAATACTTGAGATAAAGAAATGTGTTTCTTCCTATTTCCTGTAAAAGTAACATTAAAACACTCTGGATTTTCCTACAGAAATGGTTGTTTCATTTTGTGATGTGTGTAGAATAAAATATCCCTATTCTTTTACACGCAAATGTGGGAAAGAAAGGAAAAAATATGGTCTAGATGAAGAAAAGCAAAAGCTACTGATTTTCTTAGAAAAGATGGGAGACATGTCTTATGCCGTGCAAACAAAAGAAGATACAATTATTCTAAACTCTGAAGGAACTCTGAACATTTAGTTTCCAGAACTCCCTTAGAACCAAAGATCTGATTCTTAAAACTATTCAAAGACTATGGGAGAACTGCCACAGGTGGTTTCCAAGGAACCAAAAAAGCCAAGTCAGATCACAAATGAAGAGACCGCTGTGCTTCTTTTGTCGCTTGATTCTTAGATTTCCTGTTACCATCTGGCCATATCAATGTCCTGGATTGTTTTAAAGCAGTAGATTACTATATTTCTGCTATCTTCTTATTTTGAGGCTTACTGCTGTGGTAGTTTGAGTGCAAATTAAGCAAGAGAATTCAGTAGCCATCCAGTGCACAGTATATGAACAGCTTTTAATAATGTGCACTGCTGGAGATTATATAAATGATTTTTCTTTGAACTTTAATTTCTTCTTTTTATAAGTATTCTACTGTTCTGCAGCATTAAACCTACCTCTCTCACTTTATCAGTTAGTTAAAAGGAAAGATTTTTATGTGCCAACATCAAGCAGCTCGCACAAAGTTAACTGAATGCTAATTATGGTTCAGAAATTTTCTGTGCTCAGAGCTGATTATACCCAAAGCAAAAAAGTGTCCCCCTGCATGGTTCCTATCTTTTCAGGTTTTCTAGGTACCTTAAAGCTCCTCAAGCATTCAAGTATATAAAGTCAATCCACTTTCAAATTAGGCCATTTTTTAAAGATGTGTGGAAGAATCATGAAGAAAATGTTCAGTCTCCTTTTCACTTTGCCTCGGGTCACATTTAGAAAAGTGCTTCTTCTAGACTGTCATCTATGGGGATTAAGCATTTGCTGAGTCCTGGAATCAAGGTTTTTTTTCCTACGTAGAGATATTGTATCGACTCAAAGTCATTGTGACCTCTGGACAGTGAAGGTATGGAAGTATTTGCCATGAAGCCTCGGAGCAGAGGAACAGCTGTAAAATGCAGAGGGTGGAGAGAATTCATTTGGGTCTGTTTCTGGGATGAGCTTACACTTTCCAGAAGAGGATTAAATGTTCTTTACATACTATTGTAAAGTTTACCACCCCTCCAAAACCAAACCAAACCGAGAAAGAGCTCAAAACCAACACTTGGTGATGGAGTTTAATAAACACTAAGAATTTGAAGCCTTAACATGAGTATAACACTTGAATTCAATATCCTCCAAAAACTGTTGTGATGAAAGTTATCTTTCTGTCATAATCATTACTAAACTTGCAGGTTGTCAGATTTGATAATAGGAGAAAAACTGATACCTTTTCCCATTAATTGAAGTAATCATTCTGTAATATTTTGCTGTTAGTCCATAATGTGATTAAATAGTTTCCTAAATGTGTTTTGGTTTGGTTAATACTATCTGCTTTAAATTTCTTTGATATGAGCACAATAGAATAACTTTGCATTTAACTGGCTTGCAAAACAGACTCTGTATTCACAGATACACTTTCAGAATTCTAGTTTAATCTGCTTTTTATATTGCATCTGAGGGAGACTTCATTTCCAGTACTAGCCAGCATATATTTTAAATGGCTCAGATTTTAAAACTACCTTGTAATATAATAAACTCAATTCCATATAATTATTGTAGTATAATTACTTTAATCTAATGCTTTGCCATTACATTTTCTATTTTGAAATTCCAGTAATCTACTACATCTGCTACTGCAACTGTAATGCTTATCTGCAGATGTTTAATTTCTACTTATAACTCCCTTAAATCTTGATTGCACTGGGATGAAACTACAGATCTTTATGTAGGGGAGAAATGTTCAACCTTTGTCACGAAGCATGGAGAGGGACTTTTCGTTATTAGTAAAAGAAAACTTTGCAATGCAATTAAGATAAACTGAGACTTGTCTAGAAAAAAATGTCCCTTTAGTTATGAATATTTGAGTTTCACAGTGAAAACAGGTCAAGGTTAGGTTGAACTACTTTTTTCAGCTGTGCAGAAGAGGTTTGATTCTGAATGGTCTCATTGCTGACAGTGCATAGGAGACCCAGCTCTTCAGCAGAGAACCATCTAGTGCCCTGCTTAAAAGTCTCCAACTAGAAGCCCCACAATTTTGAGGAAAGAACAAAGTGTTCTTATTGCTAGTAGGCTGGAAGGATCAATTGCTCCCAAGCTACTCTTACAGACTCCCCTCCAACCATATAGGCAGCCTAGATCTGAACCTGGTTTGTTTCTACCTTTGAGTACTCAGGTATACCAGGAATAAACCATCTTTGCAACCAAGGCAGAAGTATGACAGCAATGGGAGTTATTTAGGAGACAGGAATATATTTGTTGATTTCCTCCCACACCAGTGACAGTTCCTTAACTTTCTCCTGGAAGGCTGCATGGTTCTTAATGTATTCATTGTTAGAAGAAAAAAGCCCAAACAAACCAGTGAATAATATTCGGATGGCAATTATTTTCCTATTTTTGAGCTGCTCAGTCAGGAAGTACTTTTATTCATGGGTAATTAGGCTCTGTAAATTGCCCGAAAGTTTTGAGAAATATTTGTTGCAACCAATTATTATACCAACATTTCTCTTCATTCAGTCTCTCACTTAGGTGCCTAGATTCTTGCATTAACTAGCCTCAAAATTAATTTTTAGGTTTTGTAAGAGGTGTCAAAGTGGCAAAGCTGTGGCTTTGCGATTGACATCTTTTGCTGCAAGGCCTCTTCTGGCAGTGATAAAATTAGAAGGTAGAAAATGATTACTTTTTCCTTATATTTTGGGGGGTTTATTATCAGGCTCATTTCTCTCGAATTTTTTAAATTTATAGATTTGCTCATCATTTGTAGTATATGTGCAGAATGTGCATTCAGTATATTCTTTTCAAAGTTCCTTGACTCCTTTTGCAATGGTATGACTTGTTTTTCCATATTCCAAATGGTGTGGATAATTAACTTGTAGTAAATAGGATCAAGTTTTGAGGACTTGCTTACGGAAGTCAGTAGACACCTAGGAGATTGTGTAACCTCTTTATTTTTACTGCCTCATTTGCCCTGCTTCTTCCATCACTGCTTTTTCCAGATGAGGGTATAATTTTGCAGTTATCCGAGAAGCAGGACTTCAGACTGTATTATGTATTTCCCAAGAGTCAGAGAAACAATGCTATTCTTAAAACAAAAACCATCTAGGTCACAATTTTGGCACATCTCGTAAAGTTAATGTCTTGTGAGTATTTACATAACATTCTATCATAAGCTAGTCTAGTGTTTTTTTAGGGAGTTTTGTTTCCTCACTCCCCCAATTCTAGTGATTATCTAGCTGAATATTTGGCACATTGATCTTTTAATTTATTATTTTAAATATCTTTCTTCTTCCTTCTGTTAAACAAAGCTCACAAATACATAATTCATTACATGGTATAGGCTTAGAACTTAATAAAATACTGATTCTCTGAAAACTTTGAAATTAGAGCATTACTGTTTGTATGTGTGATTTTTGCCTTGCAACAAACAGTAGAGAAACCTCTTGTACAAATGCTGTCCACAGCTATCTTAGATAAGACAGTACTTTTGTTTTATCCAAGTTTACTGTTGTTTTCATTTCTCATAGTTCAGAAGATGGATAGATGAGGCACAAAAGATAATCACTCAGTGTTGCAACACAAAAGTGAATCTACTGTCTATTTGCAGAACTGCACAGATGTACATCTTTTGAACTGCTGTCAGAAGCATTTCTTATAATTCAAGTTTATTTTCTCTTCAAGTATTTAATATTTGATTGATGAAAAATCACATTAGTGGTTTAACTGAAATACTGTTTCATATGCTCTCAAAGGACTTCCTTCCACTCTTGAATCAAATTACTGGAGAGGGTTTAAAGAACATGGAAGATGAGGGAAGAAGCTGAAATCAATACAGCTTAAAATTTATCATCTGAGTTTTGAAGTTTCTGACTCCTGAGTATCATTTTAAAACTGTGATCCTATTAAACCTGGGCCAGAGCAGTGCTCCTTCACTTGCTAGATTATGGCAAAAAAAATGCGTAAAGAAGCAGATATTAATGAGAGAAGGCACTGGTCTGGAACTTGAGCTGTCTAGGTCGAATTCCTGTCTTTGCTGCATGCTGCCTCGGGCAAATCATTCACTCTCACTGGGCTTCCATTCCCCATCTGTCAAATGGAGAAAATCAATGCAACCTTATGCCTTGCCTTCATTTTGCTTATTTTTATTGTCATTCGGAGGAAGAAGAAATATTTCTTAATATGTGTTTGTATAGTACTTAATATACTGGAGAGCCGTTAGGTACTTCCATAATACAGTGAGGGATGACAGCCTCTAGGCAGGAGCATTCGGAATGTGCGTTCTGTGAAATGGATATGCAGTCCGCTTCAGACCAGTTGTGAGATAGTGTAGAACCTTCTCCTTGCCTTTTTGGCAGATTATACATTTTATTGCTAGGTTGCCATATTGTGGTTGCTGTAAAGAATTCGGACTGGCAGTACTTAGCACCCTGAAGTGTTACTGTGTGAGTTCCCCCATCCTGTCTAACCTCTCCACTCACAAACACCCTTACAGGAAGGCATTACAAGTAGCCAGAGCACATCAACTATTGATAGGTAATGGCTTTTTAATGGCTTCCATTGCACTGCTAGAAGTATAACTTTCAATTTTATGGCTCTTTTGCATTTTCATGATCCCACAGTGCCTATGAATGTTAGGACTTGATAGAGATTGAGTGGACATAGTGAAATACGTTCACACTGCCTAATTCTAGGCACTTAATCAGGTTGAAAATGTAGCCAGAACAGGACAGTTCAGGGCAGAACACGTAGGAATTCTGCATTGCCCTTTGTTCTGGCATCTCTCCGTAGGACTGTAGATTGAATAGAGGGAATTTACCCACTCAATTTAACGAGGGAAGTTGAGTGTTAAAAGTCAGATGACTTCTCTAGTCTTTACTTCTCTCTAACACAGCAATTTTTAGGGTTTTTATCATATTCATGTGAGTATCTTTTTCCAACATAAAAACTTTGCTACCACTGTGAAAACCAGCAATTTATAAATACCTGCAGATGACCTGGGGTATGTAATGATGTTTTCAGCTTAACAGTTATTTCATGTAAACACTCTCTGAAAGTCTGCTGACACGGTCTTTTAATACAGAGTTGTTAATACAGTAATTTCTGGTTTGAGCAAAATTAGTATCTGGAAAGAAATAATTTGTCATGGTGTAAAAACGTGTGTGTACTCAAATTTTAATGTATCACTTAAAATGAAAATGAGAACATGAATTATTTTGACAGGAATTTAGCAAGGTTGGAAATTTTTCAGTAGTGCAAGTGTATCTTCTTTTTAGATTAATTTGTCCATTTTGAATCAGTAGAAAGTAGTATATATTAGTGTGGTAAGGTGAAAATTAATGTGCTGTCTCATGAAGATGGACTGAATTACAGTATTTTTCATCCTGTGAGGAAAGGTCAGACATGATCAAATTTTGCTTTCTGGAATTATTGTACAGATTTTAAGTAACAACCTGTCCCCTTGGATGCGTGATGGTTATTTGAAAAGATCCTCATGAAGTGCTACAATATAGTTTTCATGAATTGTCAGAGGAATATAGGAAAGTCATACACTGTTACCTAAATTAGATTTTTTTTTTGTGATAATGACCAAGTTATTGTAGTAAATGCCATGGTACTTAACTATCCTGAGTAATCAGAACTTCATAGGATACTTAGCAATACTAATGTGGTACAGAATGAGGTCTATGAGAAATATCTGGATGCTATGTCGCCCTTTCATTCTTCTGCAAAGTGTTAATTTCTCAAAATATATGTGCTGAACCCTTAGTATTTCTCTTCTTGGATGATAAGCAATGATAGAAGAAGAGTTTGGGGAGTTGTGGGACAGCTGTCACATTACTTATGTGGACTGGCAGTGTTCCCATTTATCAGTATTTTAATATGGGGAAATTAAAAAAGAAGTTTGATACTGCCACGCATCCTGGATCTGTAGCTCTCATTTTCGGCATTGGTATTGCATTACAAATTGAATTTTCAATTTAAAAATAAAGGTGAGGTATGGAAAATCCTAATGCAGCAGCATTTCTTCTCCTTTCCCCTTCCTTCTAAGTCTTCTACTTCCTGTACTCATTTCAATCTCCATCGCTCAGTCAGGAGTTTCTTTAAGTTTCATCTTCCTTTTTCTCTTGCAATGATTTTTGTGTTATTGTTTAATACACGCGGATACATACACATCACTTGGCTGCCCTGCAGGATGCAGCAGTATCCCCACGGCCTGTTGGTGTCACTGTGTGGCGTCACTCTGCTGGTGATTCCTGTCATGAACGTGCACACCAAGTGCTGCTGTGGGACCCTGTCAGGAGCACGGGGCACACCTTGTAGGACCTGCATATTATCCTGGATGTTTGGGTCTTTTTTATTATTACCAATGCACATACTTAGCATTTTTCTTTGCTTGCTGTTGTTCCTCCAGTCTGGCAATATTTCTAAGTTAGTCACTTAATTTGACCTCTAGTTTTCTGATCTGTAGTATGAGACAGTAATGGTGCTTAACCAACTCTGTATAGCTTGCTCAACTGTGCAGTTAAAATTTGCTCAGTCACCATTGCAAAAGATAAATTAGCATTGTTTTGCTTGACCATTATACAGTATATGACGGAAGTGGCTGTACCAAAGCGTGAGAATCACGGTATTTCAGCTGGTGGACCCCAGGTACTCAGTAGTGCTAGAAATGAATGAAATATAAATAGAAGTTGTAATGAAAAAGGAAGAAAATCAGCATATCAGAAGCAAAGCTTGAAAGAAAAAAGTCAAATAAGTAGTATGAATGACTATTTCTCATTAATTTGACTTTTTACAGTCTGAAAAACTAGGTACTGGAGAATAACCTGTATTATAGTTCTCTATACATTAATTGTCAGCGTGTAGTATACGTCCTCATTTGCTATAAAGTATTTAATAATTTTCCTTTTACAGGAACTCAATCTTTGTATATTTTTTGAAAAAGAATATTCATTTTTTCCTCACTCTGTTCCCTGCTTTTGCTCTTCTATTTTAGTCCCTTTTAGAGTTAACACATCCAATTACAAGATGGGGACAATGACAAAGCTGAAAGCTTTTGAGTTTAGCAGCAAAGTCTGCCTGTGCCAGGCACACATCAATTTACATGACAGTGGAAGGTCAAAAATCTCATTATTATTTGCACTGTTTATGGCTTCCTTCCTAACCAATAGCTTCAACGGCTGAACTGCAGGTCCTAGAAAATCATCCGATCTATGAGATGGTTTATTAATTTGAACCACTTGATATTGCCTAAAGCTATGAAAATAGGGATATGCTAAAGAACATTATTGTAATTATTCCATTAGGAATCCCTTCAAATATTCATGTGTTTTAATCACTTAGGCATTTAACATAGTGCTAAATTATAATCATCTGATTACATACGGATTTGTGTGGAGCTTTGACAATCTTCTATGCTGAAGGACAACATAGGCAAATGCAGACCAATGATTTCATCCTGAAGAAATTTATTAATCTTGAATTCACCAGCTAGAATTTAGGTGGTGTTAGAAGCATTGTTGTAACCTCTGGAATTTGCCAGAAAATCTGATAGAATTGCTACAGAGCTGTGTTACATGTTCCTGTTTTTACACTTATATTTGCAGCTTTTTATGATGACAAAGGTTACTTTGCAAACAACCTGTGAAATGAGGTTCCTTTAATCTGCAAAAAAGAGCATTTTTTAAAATCCAGAGATGATCACAGTAATCTTCTAAGCTGACCTTCTTCAGGCAGAGGTCTTTTCACTGGAATTGGATCATGATTTATGTTTAAAATATGATTATTATTTTTAACAAAATGAAGCAATAAAGGGATCCCCACACATATTTAATTACTTTAAAATTTTGTCTTATTTTCCTGATTTGTCTACCTTGAGTTTTTCAACTTTTCAATCATAATTGCTCCATGCCCATCAGCCTCAAAAATTTTCCATATTCAGATCTCTTTGCCACTGATGAGTGTCTTCACAGAGAGACATAGTAATCCCTTTACTTCCTTTACTTTGCAGTCATTCTTTGAAGTTACTCCTCTGTTTTCTGATCTCTTTGGAAGTTTGCACTCTAAACCAGAATGCTCATCTGAGGGGTTGAGGGGTTTTTTTGTTTGAACAAAGATAAAGTCTCTCTATTCTTTGCTCCTAGAAGTGTGGTTTTGCATTTTGCTGAACTGAAAAAAAAAATCACTGAGTTTAACCTATAACAATAAAATGTCCTTCTGGTTATTTATTCCATCAATCTTTGCATTTGTCCATATCAGCAATTAATAGCATCTTTTAAATTGCTGATAAAATAATTGACAAGTTGGACCAAGAGCCACTCCCTTCTCCATTCACAGATGTATTCTCATTAATGAGTGACCCCTCCCATTCATGTTTAATAACATCTTACCTATGACACAGTAAAACAATGAACAGAGACAGAGCTGAAAGACATGAAAGCTGGTGGAAATCATGGAATAATTGAATGGCCTGGGTTGGAAGGGGTCCTAAAGACCATCTAGTTCCAAGCCCCCTGCCATGGACCACACTAGTGACCCCAGAGCATGTAGCTGAGGTACTGTGTCAGACATCTTTATGTCACTTGATTGAGAAGACACATAAAAATACCCATGTCTAAGACAGGTAACAGTTAGAACTCGCTGGTATCTTCTCAGGCTCCTTGGCTTCATAAAAAATTAAATGTTTGCTACTCAGCTGTCAAAATGTGCAGTTGCTGAATATAAAGTTTATTATAATTTGTCCAAGATGAACAGTCTCCAGCTATGCTGCCTTCATAAGCACTATAGAAATACATGACATTTCACATTTTTTTCATCCTTTCTTAGCATGGTCTAACTCCAGACTCACTTTTTGAAATGTAATTTTGTTTTATGTATGTATTTGCCTGAAGAGGAACATGAGAAATGACAGTTCTTGTTCATTAACAATGAGAAATAATTGAGTTTTCTCTCATTTAATAAATACAGATAAAAATGAGACTTCTTGTTGTTTTTTAAATGTGTCTTCCAAATTATATGAAATCTGCTACATTGCAAAAGTGTGAGACTATTAAATTACAGCTTTTCTGTTTCTTTCCCGCGGTACTACTCTGCAGTAACAACACAATATGGAGATTCCTGAGAGTTTACTAGTTCACTAGGAAGTGACAACTTTGATTTTCTGACAGGTAGCGGTGGAAGTTTGCAGAGTGCTTTCTGTCATTGGGAGGTGTTGGAATAAGGCATGCTGTTGATGGATCTGTTTCTGTAGTTTCCAAGTACCCTGTGTCACTGTTCCCTTTGAGGGTTTCGCTGTAACACTGTAAGTACACTGCCACTGCTCCACCTAGACAGGCGTTTAACAAATGTTGACAGTACATAATCAAAGATAGCACCATGCCTTGAATACTCACGAATGGCAATCTTTCAATTTTAAATAGTGCTGGCCTGCTAAACCACTTTAAAATGCTGTTTTCCCCCCCAAGCAATACAATAATCAGCTTTTCCCTGATGTGATCTTATGTAAATGTATCACTAGATTAAGGCCCATGCTGATAAAGTTCTTTCTGAAATGAAAAGTTCTGTTTCAGTATTTCAAGATTATTTTGAGGAAGAAAAAGTTCTCAGGTGTTCCAGTTATGGGAATTCTGGAAAGTGCTGGCAGCTGTAGATGGTCTATGCTGTACAATTTGGTTACCCTGTGCCCTGGAGGAAATTTTAGATGGCTAGAAGTATGAAAACAGAGTCTTATGCAAGTGTGTAAGTGCATTTATATAAGTGCATAAGTGTACACTTACATAAGTATGTAAGACAGTGTTTCTGTACTTAAATTTTAAAAAAAAAATATTCTTATGTGTGTTTTGGAGATAGGGATTAATAAATTGATGAGAAGCTCCTAGCTCTCATGGCACACTTTTATCCACAAATTTAGTACACATAAGGATCATTAGGCTCTTGTAGAAAATCAATAGCTAGAACCTGGCTATTAAAGGGTCTTTCTTTAGCTGCTGATATTCTGTGTGCTAATTACTGAGGAAAGCCGTCTCTTTCAATGGCAAACCTGTAGTTGTTATTTGTTCGCTAACTCAGTTTGTGTGTTTTCTGTTCATTTTCTCTGAGAAACTGCAGCTGCAAAAGGCACTACAACTAGAAGTTCTTCTGACTAACTCCCTTATTTTTCTCTCGAGTTAGACCAAGCATTTAGAAGTAAAAAACATTAGATGTAGTTGTTCCAGTAGTAGACTAAAGGTGTTGCTCTCATGCAGCACTGGTGCTTTCCCTGTTCTGTGACAAAACAGAAGGTTTCTGTTCCCATTGCTGTCAGGCACTTTCACAACACACACTAAATCTTTGTAAAGTAATCATTTTAAATTCTATGGGTGGCCTAAAAGGTTAGTGGTGGGGGCACTCAACCTACCTGATGCTGGTTCAGCTGGAACCTAAATCGCAAGCATTGATCAGCTTGGCCTGTAGATATTTAGAGTCAACTGGAATGCTTTTCTTAACGGCCATGGCATATGCAGCTATTTTTGACCACTGTGCATGTTGTCTAACTTAGTGAAGGCTAAACATTGCTGGACAGCCCTAGAAGTAGAGGAAGCTACTGCCTGTTTCTGAAGAGACAGTTTTAACTTGCTATCTGTCAACAGATACAATAATTCAGGTAAATTATTGACATGAGGCAGCAAGAACATGTCACTTAGTAATTGAACTTACTAAACGGTAATGGGATTAAATACTGTATATAGGATGTAGTCACCCAAAAATTGCATAAAAAGGCTCTTCCTATTACATTTTTAAATAATAAATAACTTCCTTGCTTGCCAATGTTTTTTCTGCTTCCTGAGTTTCTCTCATCTTACCGCAATGTGAATTTCAATGTGCTATCATTTTTGGTCTCACTCCAGGACCTTTGAGGAAGAAATCATAGATGGAAAAAAGATAAAATAGTTTCAAATGATAATTTGAAATTGTATGATAATCACCTGAGTCTGATCTTGGAAAATGCTGGACACTACATGACTCTCTTATCCACTGTGAGAGCTGGAAATGCTCAGCATATCACAAAATCAAGCCTAATGATGTGAGTTCAATATAGTGCAGTTGATTATGTTCTGAATTTATATTCTCTCAACCTCTATTCAATCTTCTACGCTGTTTGCATCTAGGAAAATATAAATTATTTGCAAACAGTTTAATAAGAATAAAATTTTATAAGAACATATGAAAGACTGTATTAAAATTCAGAAATTTCTAGTACTTTTATTTCATCTACTTCATAACTTTGTTCTCTTTGAGTGTATTTCCAAATAAACACACCTTTAAATTCTATCTGGAAATACCTTTTATCTTCTATTTCATTTTCTCTGAGATGTTTATCATTATTTTGCTTAGCATAAGGTAACAAGCATGAAGTTAATGAGATTATAGTTTTCAACGTGATTTTATTTAGTGCAACATTATGTGGCAGCCTAAAAATGCATGTTTGTATCCAGTCTGCATTGTTTTCTCTGAATATGGAAGATCGTTTAAAAGTTTAGCTGCTACTTCATCAGGGATCTGAATGACAAATACGTTCATACTGATTCATGGATACTGTCTCCAAGCAATGTATATATCCCTGGTAAATGAGGCTTCTGTGTCTTTTTGGAGGAAATGTATGAGTTATGTTCTACTGAAATATGAAATCATCAAACTTCTCCTGGTTTATAATCAATTTTATTCAAAACCAAAACAAAATATCAGACTTTTTGGCTTCCCTTCCCAAGCATACTGTGCCAGTAGCATTCTTCTATTTCTTCAAGCTCCTTCTTCAGTGACCATATTATGGATAAATACTTCTCATGGTCAAATAAATTTTTAGAAGCTTCTCATTTCAGCTAGTCAGTTAGTTGCTCAGCTGCACCCCCTTTCCTCTCTCTTCTTTAACCATTTAAAGGACTGTATCTATCAACATGGCATTATAGCATCTGAAATAATTCAGATTTTGTTCCTGTTCTTCAGTGAATAAAAGACAGCAGTGATGATTGCTTTGTAGCAGTGAGGCACTCATTTTGTGGATGATTTATTATACCATTTTCTTATTCTAATCTGTTTATTTCTGAAAATACCTTGGATTAAGGAGAGCATACCTTAGAAATAATGATTTCAGATTCTAGTAACAAATTGTTTATGTAAACAAGGAGGTGTAAAAAGGGGATCATGGAAATGTTTTGCCGTTGTTCAATTAGCTTCATTTGTTAGTGCTGCCCCATCTGCAGGTCAGTCTCTGATAATCAGCTTTTTTTGGGATAGGAGTTGATGGTAACAAGCCCTTTCCTGTTACCAGTGCTGTGCTAACAGTAAGTGTTTTTCACTGCTTCCAAAACTACTTAGATGCTCATAAATATGTCATAAATAATCCCTGTGAGGTTTACTGCATATGTTCTTAATTCTGTGGCGTTCTAAAAAATTAGTTAAATGGATATGTACAAATTGAACATAATTTTTCTGTCCTGTACTGGGTGATCTATATGTATGGAAAAAAAGAAAAATTGTTTATGTGTCCTGGACAGATTTATTCTTGTTGCTTTTTGGAAACTCTGTGCCACAAAATAAGGATGGACAGTTTGTTTCATGTTTCTTTAGGTATAAATGATATGTAAATGATAAAGATCCACAGAGAAAGGAAATTCCAGTTTGTTTCTGGGGATATTTTGACAAATATATGGCTAATTAGGAGCCTGAGCAAAAGCAAAATGAAGCATTTTCCAAAGCAGTGATCGTCATCTGAAATGGATTTCTGATAGTTATGAGTTAACTGGGAGTCTTCTGCCATTTATGTCAATGCTTTTTTGAGCACAATAGATGTAGAGTCATAAATGAAGTCAAGGCAGGAAGGGAGTGTATCCAGTCCATATAATAAACCTGAGACCAGTTTAAAAATGAATACCTCTTATTGTTCTGAAGCAAAGCATATGCATTATATATTAGAGAACACTATTTACAGTTTTATCATTACTATGGAGCACAAAATGTGATTAATACTGTTAGTGATAGATAAGGTTACTTGTAAAACCTGTAAAAATAACAATTTAAACCAAGAGCAGATAATTTCCAACAAATTCTAGTGGAACTTTCTCTTTATAATTTGTTGGCATTTCCCTAGGTTTACAGAAGTTAATCCAATGGTCTACTTGTATTCATTTCCACTACTTTTTGTCCATCCTTCTCAAAGTTATACTCTCATGATATTACTTTTGGTACAGAAAACATTATTTCACACATTGTTTGGGACCAGTCTCCCATTCTGTTAGTTAGAAGCGATTTGATCTATCAGTATTTCTGACAAATTATACACTAAGCCACACCATAATTTGTATACAAAACGACCATGTTAGTCTCATAAAGCTTTATTCTTATCTGTTTCAGTTTCTAGACTTTTAAAATAGGAGTTTTTCTTGTTGAAGCATGATGATATAAAGATGTAGAAAAAAAATACCTATTTGTATGGAGTCATGTGGGTCTTGGGTATATTCATCCTGTGACTATGAGATAAAAATCTTTGTTTAGGAAGTTAAATAGTCCAATAGACTCATTAATTCTTTATGAGCTATGACATTGATGGCACTTTCTGGTAGATTGCTACCCGTTTTAAGTATCAGAACGCACCAGTCTCACAAATAAAATGGATCAGTCCTGGCACGTTTGCCTTACTCAAGTTATCTCCGTGACCTCCCTCTGCCCGAGTCCCTCTCAGTAGGGTAGCATGCCCAGGTAGCATTCTCAGCTATGTGATTTTACTGAATAGCTTTTAAAAATATATTTTCTAAGGGTCATTGCCTTCCATAGAAATGGCATGCAGTTGTTCAAATTTTCCAAGTTACCTATGAAAAAAATTTTAGAAATAACTAAAAACTTCTTAGGGTTTGCATATCCTTTTTGTCCCCTGCTTCCTCCTGTGATTTTGGAAAATGAAATGTTACTCTGTACCTGTAACAAGCCCTGTAAGAATTCAGTCTTTGACATATTGACAAGAAGGTTTCTTGGCAGCTATAAAACTCTAATTTTTCACCAGTAAATAGATTATGTTTCTCTTTGCTGAGAAATATTTATTACCACTGAAAATGTAAAACTCCTTGCCACTTTAACCAATGGGAGTAGATATATGCCCTGCAGGCAACTGCTTATAGCAGGCCGGAAGGTTTTAATTACCATTAACAATGGATTAGCGTTAAAATCCTTTCTACTCATATGGCAGTCACTGTCATGTCTCTTATTCCCATAATCTGATGGGAGGTAAACCTTTTCTCTCAATTCAGTTTGGCTACTGAGTCATCCAATGAGAGCTTATCCCAATATACCTATAACACCAAGAGGGCTCATTATGACATGAAATTCCTCTGGCACAGTGAAGGAACTCCCTGAAATTCCCACCCACAAATATTTGCCCTTGGTTGTGTTGCTCATTGTTCTTGATGCAGACAATTCGTTGTTGCAGGTATCACCAGGTGTTGTGACCCGCACAGCACTGTGAGATAACATGTGTGAACACAGGTGTTTTCCTTCTAAGCCAGGCAACCTGAATACAGCCCGAAATCCATTATTAACCTGGATTGTCCCAGCAAAATGTTCAGAGTTAAAAAACCAAAAGAATTCTGGAGCAGTCTGCCCCACTATTCCTCTTCCTTTTCTTTTCTCCAGAGATTCACCATGCATGAACAGGCACAACCTATAGACATTTTATATATGAGGGATGATGACCTTTATGAGATGAGGGAAAAACGAAGAGCAGTTTCTCCTATACTTGTGAAGCATTTTCAAATGCTTCCCACAGACCTTCCAGAGAGACTAGCACTGCTCAACTCTTCACTATGTTCTAGACAAATTAAAATTCACCTGTTTCCTTTTGACAAAAGTAGAACCCCAAATTTTAGTCAATATCAAAGCATACAGGAACCTTTTGTTACCTGGTATTTATCTAATTGCCTTTTTTTTTTTTTTTTTGCCTATAAATAGACAAACAAATGGTGAAAAGGGTAAAAAGATGTAAATGAAGTTCAAGTTAATGCAGCAGCAAAACCTTAGATAGCACTATACAGTAGGGGCAAATAAATAGCTGATATATTTTTGCTTCCCACCTTTCTCTGTTCTGTTTTTCATTCTACAGAAAGAGAATGAAATTTTCCTTTCCACTCATAAATCCTTTCCTTCATCTACCAAAATCAGGTATCATAAAATACTATTGAAACTTGCCTCTGCTGAGAAAAACAAAATCAAAGCAAACCCTACTTTTTTTCTGAAGCATATCATTGTAATATTCCTTAATATGTCAGCAGTCACCCACACATCCAGAACTGGATTCTGTAAGCTTGCCCTATTTTTCAGTATTCATTCCACAACTTATTGCTGCAATCTCTAGTGGCCCAAAGTTTTCAGCAGATGTCACTGGTTTAATCTAGCTTTGTTGAAATTAAACAATGTCTTTGCAGTCATCAGTGAAAGTTCTTGAAATACATGTGCTAGAGTAGTCAGCTAATGCAACTAGACAGTTCTGTAGATTCCTCCCCCAAATCCCATATAGATGCCAGTTTTGACTGTTTCATCTGGAATATGCCTGGAGTATTTCTCACTCTAAAATGATGCCTCTGCTCTCTCCAGCTGCTATTTCATTATTGAGGGAAGAATGATATAGTTTTCCATGAATCCATATGAAGTTCGGTTTCATTTTCCTGGAGATCAAATCTGATCAAGCAATATTAAGACAATCTTCGTACGCCCATGTCCACTTACACCCAGCTAGAAAACATTTCCTTGTAGTTTAAATAAGTATTGCTCAAAATATCTGTAGCTATGTGGCATCACACAGACCTTATATGATTCATCAGCTTGTGACTCTCTGGAGTTTTCAGCTTGTGTGATTTAGATCACTCATAAAAATAGTTATTCAACCATCAATAGGAAATAAAAAACTTTATACAAAAAAACAGCTTTACTTTTGGGTGTACCTGATCACAGATAAAATCCAATAGATTGTAATAATGAAAACCTGCTTTCTTTAGGCAGTCCCTGTCTCTGTGCACTGTTACAGCTGCAGTGAAAAGCTTGCCTTTCCTGACTTGCATGTGCTCAGGAAGAGTTCAGTCTTGGTTACTGCTGCAGTAACACGTAAGGGCTCAGACCATAGGTATTTCAGGTTTTTTGCAGAGTGTTGCTCCACATTTGTCTTCTCAGTACCAGTACTAGTCTGTTTATTTTCTTTCTGACCTGTTTTACTACTCACTCCCAGTTGTAAGATCTTCCCATGTCCAGATCCTGGCGTTGCTCAGGTTCTGTAGAGTGCTCTTCAAATTCCTTTTTCATTTCACCTAAATTATGAAATGATTCAATGTATTTTGGGAAAGGGAGGATCCTGTGTAGCCTGGATTGATACACTTTTCACACATGCTTTTCTCATGTTACTTACAGAATGACCAATTTTTCTCTAACATTGTATGTAATATATTTTTTTCTGTCCTTGGGTTTGTAAATGTGGAATTCGCTGTCAATCCATTTCCTTTTCTCAGTCAGAGTACATGATCTGAAGAAGAGAAGGAGGTAAATCAAACGCACAGCTTCGGAAGAGTGATGTTAATTCCCTTTATAAATCATTATTATGATTATATGAAGTACAGCATCATTTGTTTGGAAAAATTCAGTGGTACCTTGAAATTTAGTGTTCTACAGCTTAAGCCTTTTTTAAACTCACTACAAAATTATAGCATGATGATTAGTACTGCAAAGAACTTCTGATTCATGTATACTTCTATTATAGAAGAAAATTGCTATGGACTTGATTAAGGTTTGAAGTAAGGAAACAGATACAGTGCAATCTGAACGTCTTGATGTCTTCTGAACCAGTTTTAGAAAAAATACTTCCTTCTAGAGATTTATCTCAAGTGAATCTCTTCATATCATGGCAAATAAGACATGGTTTTCAGGTGCATAGAAACAAACTCTGAAGATTTTAGTAAGGATTCTACCTCTCCGTTCCCTCTTGAGTAGTGTTATCAGATTTGTGCGGTTATACATCCCATCTCTGGCAAAGCTCCTCTGTGTTCTTGTACCTCCTGAAGACTTTATTCAAATACTGATGTGGGAGAATATCCAATAACCCTCTCCCACTGCATGTGAACAGTTGCTCCATGTCTAGGCAGTACACATTCCTGTTTATTATCCCATCATGGGAATCATTCTCCCAGAGGCTTGTCTCATCTCCTATGTCTGGTTCCCCATTCACACTCCCTATGGATTGATGAATCTCTGAGATGAGGCCCTCTGAGAAGTGTGACAGAATGTGTTGTGAGAGCTGGCCTTTGAGCTGGAACATCAAGGATTTTATAGCTGACTGTTACATGGGCAGGCAGTTTCTCTGAAGGTTTATATCCAGAAAACTTGAAGTTGAATTACGTTAACAACATTTTCAAGTTTTAGCCTTTTGAAGCTGTACTACATGACACTATATTCCAGTGCTCATGGGCATAGCACTGGTTTTCTCCTCGCTCTGGACAGGAGCAACATGGATGTGTTCCACCAGAGAAGATGGGTGACTTTCTGCAGATGCCTTGCACAGACTGATCAGAAGGGAACCTCCAGTGTTTAAAGGGATGAACTCTAGTTTCTAGAGTACATTAGTTACATTCAGAAATGGGATGTAGGAATAGTTGAGAGCATTCTCTTTTAAAAATAGCTATTATTTCTATGTAATAACTAATGCACATGTTTTGTTCTTGCAAATCAAAATTCTGTTCCAGTAATCATCTGGAAATCCAGACTGAATATTGTGTCGTGAAAATGTATTTCTTAGCACAGTAAACACCAATTTAAAATTAATATTTATTCTCAGAATGCTGCTTTTGAAAGATATAAAAGACCTATAAAATATGCTAAAACTGGAAGAAGTTTTTTCTGCTGAAGTTTAAGAAACTCTGTTATCATATTGAAATTCAGCTTACTTTGGTAGTGGTTTGTGATGGGATTACAGCCATGTCTGGAGTGCTGTGTCATGCTAAGGACTCAAAGGACCTTATACCAGCAAGTATTGTTCCAACAGTGCAAATTCAAGTGTTGTTCAGTTCTAAACAGCAGTGGGCCTGAAATATGTCCCTAGATGTGAATCTGAATGGAAGTGCTTCTCTTTACTTTGGCAGCCTAAAAATCCGTTATTAAGGCTGATGCTTCTCTGTTGTTATGGACAGAATTTACTGACAGGCTGTTTCTAGCAGTGGAATTATTGTCCTAGGCTGTGAGGATAGACCTGAGATGTCGCCAGTTGTTATAGATAGGTATGGGGGTTTTATGTGTAACATTTTGCACAAAGTAACATCCTTAAGCGGTCGTTCAGATGTCCACAGGAAACTTCACGTACATAAAAGTTGCAAATGTATGTAATTGGCAGGAAGATTGATTCAGTTCAAAGGGAAGCTGACTGATTAAATAAACTTTGAGTTCCAGTATCTTATAAAAAATAAATTGCAAAAAGTGGAGACTTGTTCCTTTGCATCCTTGGATTGTTTTGCATAATCAGTAGGAACTCCTGACAGAAGTGCGGGCAGTGAGGCACTGTGTTCCATTATGCTTGCTTTCTTTAAGAAGCAGTAAGTTTACAATTGAAAAGTCAGCTTTGTTTATCAAGCTCTGGTGTGTACAGTGCCAATTTGGGTTTTTTTTTCGTTTGACTCTTTCCTACCTTTTGCCTTTAGAAATTGTGTTTAATATTGTTAGAGCACACTGTGAGGGGAAAAAGAGGGGAGTGAAAAAGGGGCCACTTTGGTGTCCTGCCACAGGCTGGGCACAGCTCCTGTTTGTAATCAGAGGGCTCCCCTGGTGCAGTCCATGGCTGCTTGGCAAAGTGCTGCTGCGGCTGGCAGGGTGGGTCTGTCCTCAGCAGCACTCGTCTCCTCGGCATCTCCGGCTGGAGCTCGCTGAAGAGCAAACGGGAATGCTGCTTAGGACTCGTGCGTGACCTTGGAGTAGCACCAAAGTCCTGGAACGCTGGGTAGGTTCCTTCTCTTTGGTTTGTAGCCACTGAGTAGAGCTTTGGTTAGGTCTCAGTCAGTGTTGGTTGTTGCTAACGGCCTCTGGCTTCTTCGAAGTGTCACTCTACAAAGAAAAATAATGTCATGTAGAAATTTATTGTCTGCCTCTGTGCATGGGAAGGTAGTGTAGAGAAATGGTCCCCAAGCGTACAACTGGCTTTAAGTGGCTCAGCTGCTTTTCTGCATTTGAGTGACAGTGGCATTAAGGCTGCACAGAATCCCAACTATTCATCTTTTCTGGGTAGAGCAGCTGTCTTTCAGTAACAGCTAGAGGAATTCAGCTCTCCTCTATGACACTGATGTCAGGCAAGCTAAGATAGGAAGGATAATAGGTTCATGCATAGAGGATTACATATTTCCTTTACCTAAACAACTGACTAAGGTAAGAGGTAAATATTTATTTACCATCTAGAGATATAATTTACCATCTAGATTATATAATTTTTATCATTTAAGTTAAAATCAGAGTTTAAAAAATAGTAGACAAAATCTGATTTTACCCCATCTTTATATTTTACAAATACATTAATATTCCAGATAACTAATTAAAACAAAAAGAATATTAATATGCTAATTCCACTTAATTAATACTAGGAATATATGAGCTGAGAATAATGGTTAATGAAATTCTAAGTCTTTTCCCTTTATCCCAAGTCTATCTCATCTCTTCTCCCCCCATCTCCCTTACCCATAGTCTTTGGATTTGTGTATATATCCTGCAGGAAAACTAAAGGTTAAGTTTTTGTTTAGGATGGAAGTGTTAGCCCCCAAGAAGAAAACACATGAAGAGAATGAAGATTTGCAGCAGTATCCTCAGAAGCCTGCAAGCTGTAAGAAAATGCTTAGGAATTGCTGCTTGATAAAGCGAATTTTTGCCTGGAAAAGTTTGAGCTCTAAAGGTACCTTTTCTATTGAAAATTTTAGTGTAGGAGAAATTGTTGTCCTTCCAAGAATTCTGAATTTTTGATGCAATGGTATTACTGAATTTAACATCAGTCAAGTTGCAGGTACAAAAAGTCTCTGCTGTCTTGAGTCTATTGTGCAAAGAGATTAAAAATGGTACAGCTTTGATTGAGGTGCTTTATCATAATGTGATAAAAATAATTGTACTGCATGAGTATTCATTTTGCAGCACATAAAAAGACATGGTCTGCAGAAAAAAAAATCCTTCAGTCAGAAGATAAATGATTAAATGTAAAATCCTGGCAATTAGAGGTATCGATTTATCAGGGCCCAACCCAAAATTCTGTTTTGATGAATAAAACCTCCTTTCATTGTTGTCAGAGTATATTTGCATGGAAATTATGTGATCAATCCCTTTGTCTTTGAGGAAATGGAGAAAGGTAGCAATTCTGTCACATTTATACATAATGATGTTATATACTGTATTTATTAATAAATACTGAAAGAAATGGTTCTTTTTTAAATTAGAAGTTGGCAGTGAAATATCTCACCATTGAAAGTTGAACTCTTTTATGAATAATAAATTAAACAGCAACCATCCTGAAATGATGGTTAATCTGCTTCACATTATTTCCCTCAGGAACATACAAACAGTTAAGAATTTTATTCAGCACAGATTCCTCTTTTTACCATGGTATTTGTACTTTGCAACATTATGTAAAAACAGAAGAAAAAACACTTCCCCAAACAGTTCTTTTGCACTTTGGCAGCATTTTACATTCCCTTGTACACAGTTTATGACAGAAAAAAACAACCAAACAAAAACTAAACCAGGTCCTCAGTATATTCAATTTATGTCAAATGGAATGAAAAAAATGCATGACGTTGCTTTGCCGTGAAGAGCTAAGTCACCATAACCTGAGTGTGTGATATGTTACTTTATTTATGCATTTATTTTAGAGTCTACGCTCTAGTAACTTAGTTCCAGTTTTTAGAAACAATGTTCTGGTTAAATATAACCTACCTCTGGTTTTGAACTGCACTGATCTCTGCGTTGTCCAAGTAAATAAGTGCTTCATATGCCTTTTAATCTAAGCATAAACATTTAGCTATTCTCAACCACTCATTTTTAAAGCTTTAAGTTAATAATTTCAACAAATGGCTGCTTTAATCATGTGCATATTATGGTTTGCTAAATACATGTTTGATTTCCTATTATTATATCAGGTTGTACCCGTAATTTGCTGCACTTTCCTTTTTTTTTGTGTTGTTGGAGCTAATGAGGCAAAAATAGATTTTCTGTAACTCTTTCAGAGCACTCATCCTTTTGTTCATGCAAATTTTTAGAATTTTTTCATTGGATTTTTTATCATCAATCTCAGTAGCTTGAAGCAATCAGCTCTCTAGAAATGATGGGTGAATCTAAAGCAGATTGCATTGAAGTTTAT
The DNA here is from genome assembly GCA_013397845.1 of Melanocharis versteri. Classification (NCBI taxonomy): domain Eukaryota; kingdom Metazoa; phylum Chordata; class Aves; order Passeriformes; family Melanocharitidae; genus Melanocharis; species Melanocharis versteri. Next base: position 76,521 of record VZTG01004578.1, on the reverse strand, counting down.
GGGTCTGATTCTTCAGTACCTTCAAACTGGCTAATAATTTACACCTCCAAAAAGGGTCGTAAAACAGTCAATAGGTGATCATAGAATTAAGGATTTATTTTATGTTGGTAAAGTGAAAGACAGATGAATCAATGTAAAATCAGGCTCAATTAAGTTACTCTGGGTTACTCTGACACGTAGTTAACTCAAAAGGAAGCTACTATTTTTGGTTTAGGTAGTACCAAATAATAGAAAGCATATTCCAGTAGGGATACCTTTACAAGAAGCTTTGAATATTTATCAGGGTCAAGAAGACAGACATCCTGAGGTACTTTCTTCAGTACTGTGTTGTTATCCAAGGTGACCTCACTGACCAAATAGATTATGTTGGACTGCAGTGATTGAGCGTTCCTACTACTCACGACAGTGCTGTAGGAGCTAAGAGCATGTGGCTACAGAGCTGCTCACTCAATACCTACTGTTTTCTGTTGGAAGAATGAAAGTGGGTTTGCAAATCATATTCTGGTGGCTCATTCCCACTTAGATATTCTTTTACACAAATTAGATTCCCCACTGGTTATCTTAATCCAATTTACACTGGTGAAGTGGTATAAAAATAGTCATTAGGCAGTTGAGGCTTGCAGTTTAGTATTTAAAAAGTAACTGAAAGTTTTTTGTTCATAACTTTAAAAAATCATGATAACTCTAAATATCAGATTATTTGGGTATTCATTGCCCTTGTAACAGTTTGCAGCTGGAAATGCTGTAAAGTAATGGATATTTGATCTTTCTTTTGAAACAGATACTATTTCTCCTCTAGAATTCATTTTTCATGTTTTAGTTTATTTTTATGATCTTGCAGTTGAGTTTGTCAACATGTTTTAGCTTCACAGAATTAATTATTCTTTCAGAAACAATTTCTGTTTATGAATTTGGAGCAGGAAAATAAATATTTGATTTACTGCAATGTTGGGATGATTTGACTCTATTTCCAGAATGGAAAATCTTTCCTCTTATGATAAAATTTTAGAATATTGTCACACTGGGGATGTCTTCCTGCTCTTCCTGTTTCAAAATCTAGGAAAAAGAAGAATGTTATACCCTAAGTACCGGAAAGATAATTATACTCAACCCTTTTTGATGCAGTATTTAAACAGCATGGATTCAATGCATGAGTGCATCCTCAAAAGGATGATCAAGAGAATTTTAAAAAAAGCACCTTATTGTATTTCAAAGAAAAGTGAATGGAATAACATGGTTGTCAATGGGAAACATTTTCATACTAAACCCAGTATTTTAATCAATGCTCAAGGCTCTGTAATCTGACTAATTCCATCAGACAGTAGTTTCAGAGAGCAGGTATTTTGTAACTGAGGCCAGAGGAAAAGACTATGATGGTGCCAGGAATGCATCAGTTAGAGCTTGATACTGCAATAAACTCTGAGCTCAAGTTTAAAGGATGTGTTGAAAAACTCAATTTTGAATGCACACTTTGAAAAGTGGGCAGCCCTGCCGTATCCCCTCGCTACAGTGGCAGCCTCCTCAGCTAACCTAGGGCAGTTATGAGTCTTTCATGATCATTCTATGCCATGAATATACATTTGCTGCAGATTTTATAAAATGCAAATGAGAGACACTAAGAGGACAAGTTGTCTGTCACAAAGATAAATTTGGAGACATTGTACTGCTGACTCTGCATTTCATACTGCTAAAAATATTATACATGATCAACTGTTTATTTATGTTTTTTACATTGTTTGTGTTTCCTCATATCACCTATTTATGAGTAGAAATACGAGTGCTTTAGGAATAATCCCAAACTGTCAATCATTGTGTGTGTTTTTCCCTGTCAAAGAGTACATTTGACAAAGTATATAAGGAAAAAATAGCCCAAGTTATTTCAGACCTAGTTAAAATTCTGCTCTGCCTAGGGTACTTCATACTTTCTCAGACCTTGAATAGTTGAAAAAAATTGCTGCTGAAGATTGTCAGTTCCAGATTTTTAAATATGAACTTCGTGTGAACAGGGTAGTAATTTGTCTCCTGTGGCTCATTTACCTTTTCTTGTCCTATGCAAATAAGTTGACCATTGCTTTGAAATCTAGTCACATCTCATGGTCTCTGAAAGACCATGAAAAACTTTTCCCCCTAGTTGTTAAAAATTAACGAAAACGTTTATTCATATAGGATAGGGGTCCTTTGGACTGAAATATTTTTCCAGTGTCTCTCAGCATTACTTCTTGTGTCCTTTTCTTTTGGGCAGTGAAGTGATGAGGCAAAGACAACATGTAAGGTAGAAAGTGATGACATCAGGATTACTTACAGGATTTGCATTCCACTGTTAAAGCCCTCAACTGCCATAATTAGAAAGTATCATGACTCATGAAACAGGATTTTTTCCTGACATGATTACTGAAGCAAAACCATCTTTTTTGTTTGCTTGTGCATGGAGTGATAGTTCCTGAAATCTGCCTGGTCCTAGTCAACCTTCCCTACAGGAAAAATATGAAATAAATGTTGTAGATAAAAGTGTCAGAAAACAACAATAAATAATAGATACTCAGGGTCAGGAATACCATATACTCCTGACTTCATTCCCTTGTCCCAGTAACTGCTCTTTACTAACAGTCCTCTCCTAAAGGATTGCTGATACACAGCTCAGATCTTAACTTGTCCAGTAATTGAATTTTTATGGCCTGTCAGATGTGTCATTTCTTGCTTCATGTCATTTCAAACTACATCTTGTAGTTTTTGTGGTTTTTTTCCCCTCAGCTTTCTCACAGATGCTTTGAGCATTGTTTGGTTTTTGTTGAAATCACAGATTTACTTGAGAGGACCTACATGGGCTCTCGGAAACATTTGTCCTAGGTGCCTATGGAGCTGCAGTTCACATGGCTTTGCAATTTTGAGTCTGAAAGCCTCTTAGAGAAAAGAAGAGGTGGGGAAGGGAGAGGGAAGAAAAAGAAGGAGAGATTGAGGAAGTTGTGAAGAGACAGAGGATTGTGTCCCTTGCCGAACCCACTTCTCTTTTCCATTCAAGGTGCTCAGCATGTAAATAATTAGATCATAACCCTATGCAATATTTCTTGAATGCTGAAAAAGGAGGCTTTGCAGTCTATTACTGCGTGTATTAATGACTGAAGAGATTGACATATCTGAGATTTTATGCTCTGAACACAAACATAGAAATCCATTTAAAAATGGAGCCTTTCGTGGTTTTAGGCAATACAGAAATCTTTATTTGTTAAAAACTACAGAAAGAAATTTACTTGAGAATTCAAAACAAGCAGTGTTTAGCCTACTTCATCTATTTGAAATATTTATTAGAATGTTTTACTATTTGTTGCTGCTGCTCTTGGTGTACATGTTAATCTTAAGTAAATTTGATACCCAGAACTTAGACCCCGGAAAACTTACAGGGTGAAAGGCTTATTCACTTTGTGTCTTGGAATGATATTTTTTCAGAGTGAATGAACATTGCTCAGTATTGCTTTGGGTATTTCTTTAATTACAATAAACTGTGAATTAGCGCTGTTTTCTTATTTGGCTCTAATAAGTCAAGGTTTCATGTTGCCTTATTCCTTCTGGCTCTCTGTGCAAATGATCCATTTTATGTTATGAAAGTTTTACCTTCTGAACAAACATTGAATACGTTGTGTATACATATTTTTTCAACTCACTGAACTGGATGGAAACTGTGGATAAACTCCATTTAAATGTAAAAGTGTTGTTAAATGAACATTTTTATTTATTTCAGATTTTTTCCTTGAAACCAATATAGGATTATATTCTTAGCTAAATAATTCTTCACATTTAAATAAAGATGTGGTTGTATATATTTACTAGGTATGAAAAAACTGTTTTAAAAATGCTAAGGAAAGAAAAAAGACAAGGGACAATAATCTATTTTTAATATTTTTTCTTTTGCTTTGCGCTAAGACCTGTTCACCCGTTATAATCTCAGACAAAAGAGTTTGTATTAAGTTACGTGGCACAAAGGGGCACCTCGTAGTTTGTTCCCTTCTTGCCAAATGCTAACTCTGAAAGACAAATCATGGCAATAAAATTAGAGGCTCTCCCTGGTGAACGTAATTTTCTTTTAAATTTGTAGCACGGAGAGATCTAATCTCAGTAAGACTTCTAATACTCTCTTCAGGGCAGCAGTAATAGTTAATGTCACAAATTAACAGGAAAGTGTACTATTTAGGAATTCTTGCTGTCTTTCAGATCATTAAAATGGGAATTGGAAAAACATCGATTCTCACAATTAAAAGCATTCCAGAGTGATTAATGTTTTGGAAATGAGTTTTCTTGTGTATTTGTGTACAGACTTGTTAAACTGAGTATTGCATATAGCTAATAAAAATATGAGGCTCTGACACGCACTTTTGTATGTATAAAATGATGTTGCATCATTTTTGGATCAAGAAAGTTCAATAATCACTCTCCTATATTTCTCATAAGAACACCCCATGAACATATATCTTATGAAGCTTTTAATTCTTCTTAAAGTTTTAAAATTAATAGTTAGAGGCCAGAGTCATTACAAAAAATCTTGCAGCTTTACTCTGTACTTAAAAGGATTTTAAATATTTCCAAACTTTAAAATAAAATGGCTGAACTCTTGCAAAAACCACTAGTTTACAGTCTGAAGAGGATTCATACATGCATCTTTAGAGCCCTTGAAACAGTTATTAGTGCCTATAAAAGTAAGTATTATCCATACTAAGTTTTTAAAGATGCTTAATACAAAGATAGCAAGTTGCAAAGTGCAGATTATGAAGTCAGTTCTCCTTAGAGTGAATGTGCCTGTAATGTAAGAAGAATGATATTCCATGGAAATCAGATTTCCTTAGGCTTTGACATTCAAAGGATAAAATATGCTCCACAATTAACCCCTGAGAAATAAGGCTCAGAAAGATGTGGGTGTGTCACTTCCTGGAATTTCTGCTTTATGCTTCCCTGGATATATAAACATTACACAACAAGGTCTGTCTCTCCTTTTCTCTTGGAGGTTTGTTTCCTTCATGTCAGAATGGATTTTTATGGTCTCCTTCAGTTGCCACCTTTCTAATTCTGGTATTGCCATTATCAGGAGGGACACGATGCTTGAGGATGAAGCCTTAACTCACGGCAGATTGCTGCCTAAAACTGCATTTGCAGAACAGCACCTTGAACTCATGAGCTTTTTTGCTCTTTGTGTCTCTTTCTCTTTCTACTGACCAGTATTAGCACTAAGCAGTTTGCATAAGAGTCCTAAGAGTGCACAATTTTATATCAGCTCGAATTAAGAGCTATGAACAGACCCTTTTTATTAACCATTTAGTTTTTGATTAATCATCGTAAATGTGTGTTTTCTTTTCATATAAAAAGCGTGAGGAACCATCAAGCTGACTGGAACCTTTCCAGGAATGTCACTCTAGACTCTGCATAATGAAATTTTATTTATCTATCGAGATCATTAATCCTGCTTACCAATGATGACCTTATTGTTCAATCAGCTTAAACTATTAAAACGCAGTCCTACCATCTTCTTGAATTGGGCTGAAGAATGTAAAGAATAGCTGATTAACTACTTTTTAATCAGCTAGTTATACCAGAAATATAATTATTTCTCTAATTCTTCTTTTTTCTCTAGCAAAATGGGAGTTACTGCTTCAATATTATGCAGATATTTGAAAATTATCCATTGCACTACAATATAGAAATTATATTTTCTGAACATGAAAGCAAGCTATGAAGTTCTGACCTCTCCACTGGAGAATCTGATGTCTAATTTTGTTTCCCCATATCGTATTTTCCTTCATTTTTGTACAAAGGTCAGTGTCTCATTTTTAAAAAGAAAGAAAAAAAAAGAAGCGTTGTTAGTTTATTGAAAATCTATTACCTAAAAATCAAGTTCTAGCAATCAAAGGTTTGGAAAGCAATAAATTGTAGAGGTTCACTTAAATATATCCTGTGAGAAATCAATATATATCCCTATTAAGTCTCTGTACTCACAGTAGCTTTGATTTTTACCATGTCTGCCAACTGCTGATTTTTTATTTAAAAACATTTTATCAATCCAAAACTAATAGGCCAAAGAAGCATATTAGATTAAGTGGAAGGACTTTTATATTCATGGCGTACTTAGAAAATGGAATCAATCTTTAAATATCTTACCACTTTCCATCTGGGCATTATTCCAGCAATTTAAATGACTAAATATACTGAGAGTATTCCAGATTAAATGAGAGCTCTGAATGTCTTTTTAGAAATTGTATGGCTCACAAAGAACTGAATTTTTTGTGGTGGTTGGCGATATCTGCATTTTGTTTACCGAATTTACTGGGTATTAGTGCAGTATAACACCAACTGCGTTTGCAAGCATCTGTCCCTGGAAAAAATCCTGTGACTGGAAGGAGCACTTGTATCGCAGATCAAGGTAGCTGACAGGAGCAGCTTCTTAAAAGAAGTATGCAAAACCAGGGTTTTTTTGTTTGGTTTTGTTTTTGTCATGCTGAATCATTATGACTGCATAACTTTTCACAAAAGATCAAAATAAAAGGAACACCAGCATATCTCAGAAGTGAAAAGTTAGGGCAGAAGAAAGGAGGGAAAAACTGTAGGAAATGACAAAATTGCATGTTGATTTGTTTGCTCCCCCATCATCCTCCCCCCTCTTTAATTTAAATGTTTGTTTCTATGGGAGTCTGCAGTGTGGTCTTGGGAGTTCTGGCACACAGAAGTTCTGATAGGATAGATTTGCCCTTCTTTCAGCCCAGAAGGGCTAAGTGGGAGGATGTGGGGCTTTTCATTGCTGCAGTAACGCTGTCCTGCTGGCACTTCCCTGCTGTTCCTCCCAGTAGCATTATCTTCTTGGCAAGGAGATGTGTTCTCAGTTATTTAACTTTCTTACTCATCCTTTCTGTGTGCAAGAAACTAATAAAAAGTCAATAAGGAGGTGAAGTTTTCACCAAGCCACCTAAATGTTTAGTGGGCTCAACAGCAATGTTAGTCATACGTGGCAACAGTGCAACTGAATTTTCCAGATCACCCCAGCCAAATGCCAGCAAGCCTATACTGTGTAGGAAAGCAGAAGGCATACTTGGCTTCATGTATGTCACAGGAAATGGTGCAGGAAATATTGAGCTACCTGTGTGCTTTTTGTACTGTTCTTTGCAACACTCCATGTTTGAGGCCAGCCTGATTTCTTTGTTATACAGGGTGGAAAAAATGAAAATTAAAATAGGTGAAAAATTTCAAAAATTTTAAGATCTGTAGTACTAAAAGTCCTTTTCTAGTATATCAATTAATTTTTGTTATCTTTGGTCTTTTGAGTGTAAAAGCAAGATACTTGAAGGGGTTAGGCTTATCATTCTCAACAGTACAGAAAGCCTTTTTCTGACAATACAAGAACTCAGGGTCTAGGGCAATAGTAAGGTGAAGCTGGTTTCATCACCTCCTGCTGGCATAAGCGTATGTATAGGTTCAAGTTGTCTTGAATGTAATAGCAAGAAGGACTGCCTGCAAGAATACATTGTAGTTAAACCTCTGTCAGCTCACATCACCAAGTTCCTCTGAATATAATTAGTGTCCCTACATCTGACTTCCTTGTTATATTTGATGTATATATATATTTAAAGCCGTAAAAATACTACAGCTTTTGACTGTAGCATCTATCAGCTGAGCTGTTATAAATGTCTCTATGTTTATCTTTGCACATGTTTGTGTTTATCTTTGCTGGTTGAGAGGTAAAATTTTTTAACTGAAGACCATTCAGCTGCCAAGAGCTACCCTTTCCAAGCTGTGATAGTTTCACTGCTTGAAATAAGTCCTTTCATTCATACCATTTCTGATGAAATTGAGATGAAAAGTGACCAGTGAGAAAAATCAAACTTAGATGTAGTAGGGGAATCATCACAGTGTGTCCCTACAGTAACATAAAATCCATTCTTGTGTTTCTGAATCTCAATATTCTCTGCTGTGAGAAAATACAGAAGTTACTCCATGTCCTTCTATTTTGGAATGATATGGGGACAATAACCTACTGCAGCTATCTGTTTATCTTTCTCCTAGCTGTCAAACTGGTCTGAAACCAAAACCCCTCTGCTTTTAGTAAAAAAAGTGCAATTCCATCATTGTTGAGTGAGCAATTTAGAAAATAGTTAACAAAACAGGATACAGAAAAGAAAAGAGGTCCATATGGTTAATTAATGCTGGAGAACCAGATTTCTTCTCCCACAGAGCCCCTGTGTCATAGAATCATGGAATATGCTGAGTTGGAAGGGACCCATCAGGATCATCGAGTCCAACTCCTGGCCCTGTGCAGGACACCCCAAGAATCGCACTGTGTGCCCAACAGTATTGTTCAAACACTCGAATGCTGTCAGGCTTTGTGCTGTGACCCCTTCCCTGAGGAGCCTGCTCCAGTGCCCCAACACCCTCTGCGTGAAAACCTTTTCCCGATACCCTGATATCTAACCTAAACCTCCCCTGATGGGATGTGAAGGGAGTCAGTTCAGGCAAATTTTAGGTATTGACACTATGTGTTTCTTGTTTTCTGAGTGAATCCTTGGGGTTTGACTTGCAGAATATTGAGTACTTGCACCATTACTGGCTAGGCTTTGAACATATATGAGAGGCTGTGTGTTAAGCATTGTGAAAATGAGCTTCCATGAGTTTCCTACCAAGTGCCCAAATTAGTCAATACCTTTGATCTTAATCTCACTGTGCCTCTGTTCTGCATAAAGTAGGTATAATAATAACCTCTCATCTCACAAGGATATTTTTGAATATAAATGTAGTAATGTTTGTGAAGCACTCAGACACTGCAGTGATGAACATCAGAGAGAAGTCTGTTTTCAGTTCAGATTTTCTATAATGTTTGATAAGTAAGTTATGGGGGCACAAAATGAGGAAAGTGTGAAGTTGTGAATTTGGTAAATAGCTAATATCTGTGAATTAAATTAACTTATCAAAAGAAACTCCTGTTCAAACTAAAGCACATCATCATGTCATTAAAAGGTTGCACCATAATGCGTGTGTAGAAAGGGCTGAACTAATGCTGTTAGGATTTGTGATCACGGTACAGTTCTTTTGATGTATACTTCCTGTGTAATTAATATGTATACCAGAATTTCTGCGTGGGAAATATTCATAGCATAACACTCAGATCTTGGCTTGTAGTTCAGCTTAAAAGCAGGGGTAATGTGATTGATCTAAGCATCAATCCCTATTACAAGGGGTGAGGGGTACAGAAGAAGGTACACATTTCACTTAAGTGTGTCATGCTAAATTTTGGCTTGATGGAATGAATGAGTGTTTTGCCATTAAGTCTCATAGTAAAAGGAATTTCATTCAATTGCTTTATATAAATAACCCTATTCTGATAAGTTAAATCTTTTTGTAGGAAGACAAAATATCGCCCAGCTGTTAGCTTTGTAAAATTACCTTTTTAATGTGTATTGTATTTGTTTAGAAGAAGCATTTTGGGGAAAAAAATTCTTTTTTTTAACTGATTCTGTGATTCTGCAATTTTTGAATAATAAATAATAAAAAAATAATATTTCATTTTTGCTAGAAATGTTTAGTGTCTCATTTTGAACATGGTGTCAATACGTAACTTATTATAACCTCATTTTAACTATTTCTTTACTTCATTTTATGTGATTCAAACTATAAAGCCTTCAAATCTCAAGAAAAGAACCAAAAGTTTTAGAATTTTTATTACCAAAATCAAATTATAGAAATGGGAAAAAAACCCAATATTATTTTTATAATTCAGTTAAGCTACAATTGAATCTATATAAAAACTAATCAGTATACTATAATTGAAGAGATATTTTTGGACCAATGTACCAGCTGGTATCACAGATGGTACAGATGGCATAAAGCTCTTTAATGGGACAAAGATAATGTGTTGGCACAAAGAAAGTTGAGTATATGAATATGTGATTTTTCTTTCTCATTATAAACTGTCTAAGCAGTGTAATTTTAATTGATACACAATTGATACATTTGTATTTCACAAATTGGGTAAATACTAAGATTAATACTTTGCACTCAATGACATCAGTATAACCTTAGGTTGTTCTGGAAAATCTTGTGTGCCATAGTAGGCAACAACTTATTAAACATGGCAGTTTGAAAGAAAGAATTGTAAAGCAAGTTTGGTGTTATTTAGCCTACCTGATGGTATTAATGAAGAAATTTATGAGAAGATCTGAATCCCTCATAAAGGTTTTATTCCATGAGCTTTCGTATTGGTATAGACACGGCAAGAAGTATGATAATAGTATTGTCAGTGAACAAATCCTGTTGCTTGGCACCACTGAGCAGAGCCTGGCTCCATCCTCCTGCTCCCTTCAGACACTGATAGACATTGATGAGGTCCCCTCTCAGCTGTGTCTTCTTCAGCCTGAACAGGTCCAGCTCCCTCAGCCTTTCCTCATAACAGAGATGCTCCAGTCCCTTCATTGTCTTTGTCTCCCTCCCCTGGACCTGTTCCAGGAGCTCCGTGTCTCTCTTGTCCTGAGGATCCCAGAACTGGACACAGCCCTCCAGATGAGGCTTCACCAGGCCTGAGGAGAGAGGCAGAATCCCCTCCCTCAACCTGCTGGCAATGCTCTCCCTAATGCACCCCAAGGTACCATTGGCCCTCTTGGCCCCAAGGACACACTGCGGGCTCAGGGCTGCCACATCCTTCTCTGCAGAGCTGCTTTTCTGTGCTGGTGTGTGCACTTACTCCTCCCCTGGTGCAGGATCCTGCGTTTGCTTTTTTTGAATTTCAGATGATTCCTCTCCGCCCATCTCTCCAACCTGTCCAAGTCCTTCTGAAGGGCTGCACAGCACTCGGGGGTATTGGCCACTCCTCCCAGCTTTGTGCCATCCATGAACTTGCTGAGGAGGCATCTGGACCTTCATCCAAGTCACTGATAAATAAATTAAACAGTACTGGGCCCGGTATTGAGCCTTGGGGGACACCACTTCATGACAGGCCTCCAACTAGACCCTGTGCCACTGATTATGACTCTGGGATCTCCTGTTCAGACAGTTTTCAATTCATCCCACTGTTCACTCATCCAACACACACTTCCTGACACGCTACCTATGACAGTGTTGTGAGAGACTCTGTCGGAAGCCATGAAAAAGTTGAGATAGACAATATTTGCTGCTCTTTCACATCAGATCCTGGATCTTGTGATTGAAACAAAGCTAGCAAAGCTGTTTGGTTGGGATATCAAGTTGCTGCACTCAGTCACCAATCCAGAAGAAAAATTGTATAGCTTAAAGCCCCGGGGGAAAGCTTGTGAAGGAAAACAATGTCTCAAGCCAGGACAAACTCTGCTGGGTTCCTGATTAATCAGGAGCTGCAACATTCCTCCAAATGGCCATGGATAGAGACATATCCAGAATATGGCCTTCTCACAAGTCCTCAAAGGTCTAATGCAAAAAGGAGAATTTTCTTGACTTCTTTCAGTATCATAAATCCCATTTATCCATTTTTGATCAGATTTTTGAAATGGCAGCTGTTTTATATCCCAGTCTTGTAATTTTTAAATAATAACAACAAGATTGAGTTTATGAAATATCTCAGAATAAATTATCATAAACTTCATGGATTTGTAGAGCTGGTATATTATATAAATTATTTCAACTTGTATGAAACTCCTTCACAATTATGTGAGGCACCGCAATTCAGTGAGAGGTTGATTCTTAGACAGCAATTAAATTCTTGATTTCTGGGTCATTTTTTCATGTCTGGCTTCTTCTCCACAGCGTCTGTACTGACTGTTAAAAATGTCCTACAGTTATACTTTCTCTGCCTGTCGGTTTGTGATTGCATAATACACGGTTTACTTTACACTAGGATTGGAGGTTCTGAAGATTTGGGAACTGCAGATAAAATTGATGCAAGGCTTTGTGCTCTGATCCACTGGTGCACACAAAAGACTGTCATGCTGTTGCTGGAGGAATCACCTTTTGCATGACATCTCAAACTGGGAGATTAACTTTTTGGTTACAGTAACCAGGGTATCATAGTCCTGTTTCTAAGGACAAGATACATAGGAAATTTTTTGAGCCATTTTTAGGTTTGATCTTCCTTAACTCAAGCTGAACTAGAAGTAAAATTGAAAACTTACTGAATTTTAACAGAACAGGGACATACATCAGTGTGTTTCAGTAGCTCGTAAAATAATTTGAAATTAACAGTAGAATGTAGCATATGTTGTCAGAGCAGAATTCTGATTGTCAGCTGCCTTTTGTTGCATTAGGCTCTTGGAGAATTGTGCAGGAAATTATTTATTCTTTTTACTTAATGTCAGTTATAGGAATATTCTTAACCCTCTTTGGAGAAGCGCAGGTGCCTTTGTTCTTGCCTCTGACTGCTGCACAACAGAGCTTCAGTTCAGTTCTTTGTTGCCTTTCACTTTTTGTTATAAGACGCACTTCTGGAAATGGAGTAAAAAATCTACCAATTGAGAAATAACATTTAAACCCCTCTTTATGCCAGAAATAAATTACTTCACTAAGGAAAAGGCTGAAGGGAAATGAACCTTCTGCATTTCATAGACATTGAATGTCTCAGCTTTTCTAAACACCTAGCAATGCTCTATGGGATCCTTGGGGTGAATTTTCTAATCATCTTTAGTTATCTTAATTTCATGTTTTATCAAGATTTTCAAGTTCCAGATAAGAAGTTTTGTATATTTATTTTTTGTTAATTTAGTAAATGCCGTCATTTTCTAGATTTTTTCCCAAGTAAAAAATTGATTATCGAAATACTGTATGAATTCCTAAATTCCTTTATTTATAATTATTCCATAAAAAGTAGTCATTGCCAGAGAAAAAAATGCCCACATACATTGGTAAGATAATGAAATATTTCCCCAAAGTTATCTTTTAGGATCATTATAATGTACTATTTTAGTAAATTAAATATCAAAAGGATGTAATAAAGCAGTCATATTTGAATTAATTACCTAAGTTAAAAGTATCAGAGCATTATGCTTTGGAAGAGTTCAGTGGTTCCACTTATATTTTTTTCTTACCATATAATACAAATACTCTTTCAATTTTGCAGTAGCTTCTGCTGTAATGACTTATTTAAAGCACAGTAGTTGGTTTAGAACTATAAAAACATATTAAAAAGGGACAATTAAAGTTTATGGAGCTGTAATAAGCATATTTTTTTATGTGCAAGTATATGTTTTGATGTTTCTAAGGTAAAATATTCGTTGAATATATGTTTCCCTGAGACATGTAAACTAAGAACAGGATTTCTTCTTTCACTCGATCAGCTTAGGAGCGAAATGTGGGTCAAACCGCAGAGATGGATGTATAGATATTAGTTAGTTATCTGCTTGGTCGTCGCCATACAGCCATACCAGGAATCCAGCTCTTTTTCTGGACAGTGATAAATTATGCAGGTATATCGTAGCTGAGTTAACTCTGCAGTGGGAAATAATATGCAAGTGCTCATGCAGGACCTTCACTCGGCTAATTAGCCGACTAAGCAATGCTCACTATAGCAGGCATTATGCCATGTAAGCAGAGCTGCACTGCTTCTGAGACACAGCTACTGCCTGCACACAATGCTATTTTTGGGAGCTGTGAACTTCTCACCGCTTATTCAGAGTGAACTGCATGCATCTAGCTCCCCCCTGGAGTGCAGAGAAAGAAGCCCGCTTCAAACAACAGGAAAACTTAAAAGAGACAAACGGCATTGAGTTTCTTTCACCTGTGGGCTGGCTCTCCTGGAGGTATACACAGAGTCTCAGTCAGTGGCTGCTGAGATTGGCCTCAGTGGCAGATTTGCCAGGCTGCCACTTGCTCAGTGAGTGTGAGGAATCTGTTTTCTTTCTTGTCATCTCTAAAACTGGATATCTCCCTACAAATATGGAAAGAAAGACACCACAGCAAGTGTCTGAGGAAATCTCATTCTTTTCATGTAGAATAGCATTAGTGAGACGTTAGTAGCAACTTTGCTAGTGTCTGTGAGTAGAGATCTGAAAATAGCCAAATATTAGTTCTGGTGGTTGATCCAAAACTACTAGAAAAGCATTGTTTGAGACTGAGAGAACTGCTTAATGCACCCCAAAGATGTTGCCAGTGACACCAAGTGTGTGATGCGGTTGTCATACTGGAGGGAGAGTATGCCATCCTGAGGGATCCGGACAGGCTTGAGAGATGGGCCCATATAAATGTCATGAAGTTCAACAAGGCCAAATGCAAGGTTGCCCAGAGAGTTTGTGGAGTCTCCTTCACTGTAGATATTCAAGATGTGTCTGGACACCATCCTGTGCAGCGTATTTTAGGATGGCCCTGCTTGAGCAGGGAGGTTGGACCACATGGCCCGCTGTGGTCCCTTCCAACCTGACCCGTTCTGTGATTTTGTGATTCTGTCCTGCAGCTGGATCAGGGCAATCCCAAGCAAAAGAACAGGCTGCAAGAATGGACTGAGAGCAGTCTTGAGGGAAGGACTTGGGAGCGTTGGTTGACAAGAAATTCAACATGACCCAGTAATGTGCACTCGCAGCCCAACCGCGTCCTGGCTGCATCAAAAGCTGCGTGGCCAGAAGGTCAAGGGAGGTGATTCTGCCCCTCTGCTTCCCTCTGATGAGCCCTCACCTGGGGTGCTGCATCCAGCCCTGGGAGACCCCGACATAAAAAAGACATGGACCTGTTGGAAGGAGTCCAGAGGAGAGCCACAAGGATGATCAGAGGGCTGGAGCACCCCTGCTATGAAGTCCAGCAGTGAGGGCTAGGACCATGAAGAAGCAGCCTTCCGGTACCTAAAGGGGGCTACAAGAAGGCTGGAGGAGGACGTTTTAGAAGGGCATGTATTGGTAGGACTAGGGAGAATGGCTTTAAACTGAGACTAGGTTTAAATGACATATAAGGAAGAAATTTTTTTTGTGGTGAGGGTGGCAAGGTACTGGCCCAGGTTGCCCAGAGCAGTTGTGGAAGGCCTGTCCCTGGAAGTGTTGTAGGCCAGGTTGGATGGGGCTCTGAGCACCCTGGTCCAGTGGATGGTGAGAGGGTTGGAACTAGAGATCTTAAGGTCCCTTCCAACCTAAAACATTCTATGAATATTTTTTTACATTTTGAACAGCTAGGAAAATGGATGTTTGGTACAAAATAAAAGTTAAAAAGACAAGAGCTTCCCATAGAATAACTTGGGTTTTTTCCTGTATAGTGAGAAAAATTAACTGATGTTGATGTAGAGCCACAAAATCTTTCAGTTGAACTAAATAATAATTTAAAGGTGAAAAATATTCTGGATTATTTTTTTTCCCCGCAGCTATGGGAGTCAGTCTCTCTAAGAGAGGAAAGTGTTCTTAGAAGCTGTTTTGGAGCAGTTGTGACGAGTAGGTGGTAGGAGTACCAAAACTGCAGCTATTCAGGGTAAACCATGCTCAGAAGAGATAATTAAAAATGATTCTCCTTCATACTAAGGTGTATCGTGATGTTAATGCCTCCCTTAATGAATTAGATACACACTGCTTTTTCCATACCTTTTTTTACTGAGTTGTAGTTCATTTATCATCTTCAGAAAACCTCTGGCACATTTTTCATCTGGTCAGCAAATTTGGAAAGAAATTAATGGATGCAAATTATGATTAATAACTTATTTACCCTGCTTTTCTTTTTTAGGCAGCACCACCACAGAGCACACATTCAAAATGCCATGAAATCAGCAAGTAGTAGTATACACAATATATACAGAAAGTTACTCACTTGGGAAAAACCCATTCTGCAAACTAAAAATGCAATGAGAAATATTCAGGTAGGGCCTTTTGGCCTAAAACAACTCTCAGGTTTTGACAGAAGGTCCCACCATCTCAAAGGCTCTCTCTGTCATTTGATTCAAGCTTTGTGTCTTTAGTGATGTCAGTAAGTGGTGCCCTCTGTGGCTCCAATGCCATCATCTCCCACAGAAAACTATCTGCTTATCTCTTACCAACAGCTCTAAGATGATAAATGGAGTTTTTATGGAAATTCTGCACATAATAGTTCTGAACAAGAAAAGGCTGGTTTGTTGTGTGGTAAAGGAGAGACTTTTCAACTCTGAAAATGCAGTAGGAATTGTCCCTTCTGGAATATTCCCCTTCAGGAATATCAGCTTTTTGAAGTTGACTCATTTTGCATTTCCTGGATGAAGAATGAGTACACGAATGTTTAGGGGATGCTGTTGTTTAAGCATTCTTTGGTTTTGGTAATAAATTCCGCCTTGCATTGTTCATGAAGTGACTAATTTAAGAATCAGTCAGGCATCCTATCAGGCTGTGTTTTTTCAGAGCACTTCATGGACTGATATAAACTTATATGGAGATATTAGATTCTTTATAATTAATATCCTGTATATCTTGGCATGATATTATTAAGAATCTTGTGGTATCTGGTTTCAGAAAGGGCAAAGGCAAAAGCAGGCCTGGTTAATGAATAAAAATACCTACTGTATTGTCTTTTTCAGTTGAGGCTTCCTTAAGACTTGTTTGAAGTCTTGACTTGTTGACTTGACAAGTTTCAACTTGACTTGTTTAGCAACCGAAATTCAAGGTAAATATTAAAACAATCAAATATATATTTTATTTCTTACCTTTGGCTTTTTTTGCATCAATTACTGTAGAAAAATGACCAAAGAGAAATGTCTATTGGAGAATTTTTCTACTTTAGAACTGAAATTATGTAATACCTACAAAAATGCTATCTTTAGGTTGATACAAAGGGAGAGGTCAAGCAATGTTCAAAGGCTTATTATTCTTCTTTTTATCAACAATAGATACCAAACATTCTGTTCCTCAGAATCAGAAGCTTTGTTTTAATTCCTTTTATCTAGCTGGAGAAAGGTTAAAGGGAAAGATTAAGGCATTAAGATTTGTAAGAATTACGAGATTCTCTAAAGCATTTTCAAAGAAGCTTTGTATTTGGCTCAGCTGCATGATAACACAACCCAACTTTTGTTCTGCTTTCAGCTGAGCTATTTATACTTTGGAATTCACTGTGGACATTGCCTGAGGTTATTATTATTTTCCCTCATGGGTTTGTTTGTTTGCTGGTGGTTTTTTTTTGAAATGACATTTGAGACTATTATTCAAGCATTTATTTTGTGCTTGGGATGCTTTAAAATGCCCTTCTTGGTTTCTCATTTACACTAAGTGACAGTACTGTGAGTTTAATTCAATGGAAGAAAATCTGTATCATACAAACCCAGGAAAGGAGGTGATATTTCTTGCAGCCTGAAGGAATGAGACTTGGCCCCTATTTCTCTTTTCAAAATGAAGTAAGTGACCGTGACAGGTGGCAGCAAAAATGATACCAACATAAACTTCGTCCCTGAAACAGGATCCTACAGAAAAGCAGCAGAACCATGTCTAGTGAAAATGGTTAGCTGTGTGAAAAGCTTCCCTGGGAATCTGAGCAGTGCTTCTAAAACTAAGGATTACTAAGAGATGCTAGGAACTTGACCAGGTGCTGAATGGTGCTTGTGTTGAATGTTTCTAATTTCTCATTCTTTACAGAGTTTAACTTTGCTACCAGTACTAACTGCAGTGTTTTTTAGATCAGCACAAGGTCAAGAAGAAAATCTGTGAATTGAAAGGAAACACATCAAATGCTGAACAAAAACAGATTTTACTTTGTGCACCTTTTCACCTTTTTTTTTTCTTTTAATAATACAAGACTGACTTGTGGGTTGAATATTCTTATAGTATTTTGGGTTTGTTTTTATATGAACCGTAACTGATCCATGGAATTCCTTGCTGCAGGACAGAGCTGGGGCCAAGGTCTCGGTCTTCTGCTAGCTTAAATGGTTTTTGAATGCAGTTGAAACATCTGAGAGGCCGTACATGTTGTGGCACACCAGTCCTGTGCAATTCCTGCCCTGTGTCATGGAAGAGGCACCAGCCTGAACCTTGGGGCAAGGTGGAACATCAGGAAGGTGTTAAGAACTGACAGATAATTTTATAGGTTACTTGAGAAAGAGCAGGTTTTTAGGAGATGAAGTTATTTAATTAAGGATTTGGGTTTGCATTCTTTATTTTCAGGAGTTTATCATTCTCGGATGTGCTCTTTAATGACAGTCTGATGCAGACTTGAGAACAGCATGGGATCTCTCAGTCTAGTGAGAAAGCCTATCTCTTTTGGGAAATGATCCATGCATTTTACTGCTTTGTAACTCTGATTTCCTATTGATTTTTTATGTTAGATTGCTTGTGGTTTAAGTAGAAGTTTCTCAGCTTTAGTTTGAAACCTATTTAAGCCATGCTGTTAACTAATGTACTTGTTACATCCTTCTTCCCCATTTCCTTGACATAAATTATACTTAGTTCATTCCAAACTGTTTATTTGCACTGAGCTATAAACTACAGGGCAGCAATTGGGTACGAGTTAAAGAGAAATAACTTTACTAGAAAACATGTTATGTTAACAAATAACTTACACACAGACATCCCATCCCCATCCAAACCAAGCAGTGTTTTACAGCTGCAGCCAAGGAGGGTCACAGGGCTCCAGTGTGCCTGGTGGACAAGCCTTTCAACAGAAGCTATTTCATTGTGGACTTTGCTTAGCTACTTGTGGATAGGAGGACTTGTGATTAGGTTTTGTGGCTGAATGAACTTGGGGGAAAGTTATAACTTGAACATTCTGATAAAAAGTGCAATGGTATCGGTATTATCTGAAAGCAATCTATTTCAACTGCCCTAGGAATCTAGAGGAGAGTTTGAGGCAAATAGAAAGCGGCAGCCTCACCTTTGAGGGCCTTAATAGACTTGTGGAAGCAGCTTTACAAATAGTGCTGTGAAAAAAGGATTTAAACATAGAACTGTCACGATTTTTTAGAAGCATCTGCTACAAAAAGACTGTAGAGCATACAAGAGCTGTGTGACTCAGCCAGAAGCAAGGTGAAAGGCTGTTTTGAGTGAATGATCTGAGTTTTCTTCAAGGCATCTCTGAGTGTTTTCGTGGATAAGAACAGGGTGAAAGGATGTGACTGAAGCAGGTAAGTTTTTGCTACAGCAGTTTACACGGTTAAAAGGATTAAGTGTTCCTCTTTTTAGTACACGGAGAGGACCTTTAAGTTTGATTGGAAATGATACTGTCCGGTGGCAGTTTACACTGATTTTAACAGAATGAAAGCTGATCTGTGTTAAGCTATCACCACCTAGTGG
Organism: Melanocharis versteri; assembly: GCA_013397845.1. Lineage (NCBI taxonomy): Eukaryota > Metazoa > Chordata > Aves > Passeriformes > Melanocharitidae > Melanocharis > Melanocharis versteri. The sequence continues at coordinate 57,385 of VZTG01004578.1, read as the reverse complement.
TAGTAGGGAAATGGTGCTAGCAACAAACCCGTGGAAATTCTTTTTTTGTTAGCTATTGTGCTTTCGTTGGTGTTGTGGAATACGCAGAGGCAAGACTGATGAACTTTGGTAAAAAACGGGTTAATAAACGTGGCAGTAGTCCCTTACCAGCCTAATTTTTATGGCTCCTCTTTCTGTGTTGTATGATAGCTTGTTAAGGAGTAGTTAATAATTTCTCTCTTAAAAGTATTGCTTGTAGATGTAATTGGATAGTGCACCCCTTTATTGTTCTTGCCTGTTTTTTGATTGATTGTAAATGGATTGTTGATGTTTAAAGGATGGTGAGGTTTGTTTTATATGGGGTGAAAAGGGTTTTTTTTTAAATGCAGCTAACTACATTTTTTACTTACTTTTCACTGAATTGATTAATATATATATTGTTTGATGTATATGCATTTGATACATTGCTTAAAAAACACTTTCACTTTTTAATAAAAACCACTTTCAGTGGTATGTGGTTGCTTAATTATCATATCAAAATCATCTCGTATGTCACTGATAGCTTTCATGTCTTTGATTTGTGTCTGCATAATTTAGGGTAAATTAACATGCTTCCTAACCATGTTGACATGTCATTGAGCCACAAGCCACCACGTGTGCATGGCTTTCGTGCTGTGCCATACTGAGATCTCTGAGCCATCGGGTACATCTCACAAGGTACAGAATTAAGCCAGGCCAGCATGCCTGAAAGAAGAAGCAAGATAAAATCCCATCCACTTCACAGTCCAGAAGTGTCCTTGAGCACTGTTTTAGTGAACTGGTCAAACTAAAAGTGTAGCACTGAGTGGCAATTTTTCCTTATTTATGTCCACCCCGATTGTGTTCACTGTTCCCCAAACAGTGTGGATATTGTCTTTTTGGGAGGGCTTCTGCTTCTTTATAGTGCCTGTCAAAACTTGAAGACTTTATTATCCCTTTTTGTACATTTCTGAAAATGACATATGGTTTCTTTTAGCACCTTAAGTACTGGGATGGCTGCTGTGAACCAGAAAGAAACGTGATTTCTGATCTCTTTTTATAAGTTCTTCTAGAAAAATTGTAATATTGCTGAAAGTCATTAGTTGCTTTAAACTTACATAAGTTTTTAGAACATAACTGATTTACAAAAATTCATATCTGTTGTCTTTTTTCAATTTTATTGTTAGATTTTTTAAATGTAAAACCATATATTATGTAAATATTCAGATATGTTACATAGATATGAAATTGCCTAATAAAAAAGTGAGAAAGAACAAATTATTGGCCAAGTGCACAGACTGAGCCCACAAATTGCTGTACCTCGGATTAAATGGCAACTTTGTTTCTTGGAGTGGAAATAGATAGTTATCATCTTTTTTTGATAAATATGAACATAAAATCATATTCCACTCAGAAGTTGTTTTCTTTGACTACAAATTGTTCTGTGTGTCAAAAAGGTGTTTTTCTGCGTTGTTAGACCGAGCACCTTTTGACTGCATTTTCAGGAAGGATTTCCTCTGGTAATTCTCCTTTTCTGACCCTTTGATCTGAATTTTAGACTTATCAGTAGTGTGAATAAACCTGTGGCTGCCTGGTTGGACATCTCTTAGGGTTTTCAATGTAATCCACCTGAGATTCCTTTTCTAAACAGAAGTCTTTACATTGATGAGGAAGACTAATACTTTTTTTTAAAAAACTTTAAAATTACCAGTGTTGTCTAGGTGATGGTTTTATCAAATCCAGTAGTGCTTTGGAAAACTGAAAAAAGAGGGTAAGATAAAATCTGTGTACTATGTCTGAAGTGATTTCTTCTGAATATATAATGACATTTTTCAGTTCAAATCCAGTTGTATGTTGCTAGTTTAGACAAAGTGGTATGATGTGGTCTTTATCTCTGCCCTCATCACATTCTTTTTCTAGTACTGATTACTAATATGAAGGGATTGTAATGTTTTTAAATGCTACATTGTTCTTTAATGTCTTAGTATATTGAATGAATTAGGATACCCTCCATCTTTTGGGAGTTTTATCTGCTGCCATGCTGCAAAGTGAGAATTTGGAGAAATAGCAAAATGTGTTTTGGCACTTTATTGTGCCCACGGGTTTGTGTCTCACCATGGGGGGTGCTGCTCGTGGCACCAGTTACATCACACTGCATTCCCCCTGGGAGGGAACTAGGCTGTGTGCTGATACACACAGTCAGCAGGGAGCAGATGAAGACAAGACATGTTTGTGCCTGCTGGAGACGCCAGTGGTGGCTTGGCATCGTACTAAAGGCAGGAAGAAGTGGCTTAATTTTTTGGTTTTTTTTAATTTCTGGAAGAGTTTTGACTATCATTTGGATCCAGGTATCGATAATGTTGCATTACAGTTTGGACTTCCTGATATTACAGATTATTCTTACTCCTAGTTTTCTTCCCTCAGCATCAGGAACTTTCATCAGGAACTGCACTGATAGGACAAAAAGTAATGGATGCAAGCTGAAAGAGTGGAGCTTTAGGTTAAATATGCAGAATAAATTCTTTACTGTGACATGGTGAGGCACTGGCATGGGTTGCCCAGAGAATCTGTGGATGCCCCATCCCTGGAAGTGTTCAAGGCCAGGCTGGATGGAGCTTTGAGCAACCTGGTCTAGTGGAAGATGTTCCTACCTGTGGCACAGGAGCTGGAACTGCATGATCTTTAATGTCCCTTCCAGCCCAAATCATTCTGTGATTCCATGAACATTGTCATGTGCTGACTACACATTTGAATTCCTTTGTTCTCGTTTGATCAACCTAAATGGATCCTTTCTCGATTTTTCTGTGTTTCTTTAACCAAAATAATAGAAATATAACTGTGTAGCTGTGTCCCACCATGTTTGCCACAGCTTTATAATCTCCTCATCTCCTTCTCCTCCTCTGTGATGCCTCTCAAGTCCCCTTTGTACACTTGTGAATCTGCCTCAGTAACGAGAGCCAAGTGGGGCAGCTTTATTGGTATCTCCTGTGCTCAGTCTGCCTGATGGCCCTGGTGATAGTGAAAGGTGTGTGAGTGAATGATAGAACAATCTGTGTAGAAGAGCCTCTCTCCATCACACTGAAATGAATTAATTTGTCCTTTACAAATGGCAAGCTATAAGAATGTAAACAGGCCGCATATGATGATTACTAATACATCTAGAAGTTGTACTTGGAGTACCCCAAGTTCTTTGTCAAAGTTGGAAGCCACTTACGAGCAGTCAAACAGGGAAGAGTCAGGGAGGTCTGGCTCCTGAATGTTATGGGTCCTGAGAGGGATAGACCTGTTTCTATTAGACTGCAAGTATTCAGTGAAAGACTACAGGTTAAGGGATAAGAGTTAATGACTGAAACAGCATTCTGTGACTGAACTTCTAATTCTCAGAAATATTTTATTAATTAATGGCTTTGCTTACAGGAACATACTTTCTCAAAACAAGTGACCAAGTAAATGTTCTTTGTTCTGGAAACAGAGCACAAATTTAGGTCAGCATACAATAAAAGAAAGCCCTTTAGGTGGCACCCCTTAGCAAACTCTCTTATGAGAAGTTGCTATAATTCCATCTGATGTCTCAAGTGAAAATGTGTCTGTAAGGGTAATTGTCTGGTCTGCTGCTCTCATTTTTTGATCCTCTTAATGATTATATGAGTTTTCACAACAAATGTTGGCTGTGTAGTCTGTCTACCCAAACTGTGATAGGTGAGATCCAAGCTGCAGAAGTTCTTGAATAAATCTAACCTTTGCCTAGAAAGCACCACGTTCACTCCAATGCTTTTAATTTCTATTGCTTCTGAGCTGTTATGATGGAGACGAAAATCCAGTCTGTTGACATTTTTTCTAAAGAGAGATGTGTTTGATTTTTAAACTGAATTGAAATTGTGAATGCGAAGCAATTAAAACCTTTTTTTGTTTGTTTTTAATAGCTTTTTATAGCAAGCAAGACCTTGCATGGGTTGGACTCGATCATGAAGGTCTCTTCCAACCTAGTGATTCTCTGAGTCTGTGATTTAAGCTTATTGGAAGAACAGGGTTTGCTGGTATTAAGTTGAGATGTTTTGTATTGTTATGTTGTCTGTTGAGCCCAAACCTTGTCTTATTTTTGTCCAGGCAATGCCTTAATATTGAAAAATGCTTGGCACCTTGACACCCTGTCCGTGAGAAATCATTCGTAGAATTTTATTTGAACTCACTACTGGTTCCCCTTCTCCACCTATTTTCAGCTTAGGGCAAGGTTTTCTGAGGCCATCAGGGTTTGAAATGTGATCCATATGTGACTGGTAGAAGGGTAGAATATCCCCTGAAGAGGTTAAGCAATAAAAGTGAGAAAGAAGCCTTTTCAGAGTCTTTCAGGATAAAGGAAGCAAGTGGTATTCTACCAAGTCCCGAAAGTTCTGCATTGATGACCATGAACAAGGCTTATCTTGGTGTTTTGATGCTTTCAGTGCTCTGGAGTTCTGTTTTCTTTGTTCCCCAAGGCGCTAATTATTTCAGTACATATCTGTTAGGTCTCATTTTTTCCTGAAAAGAAGGTTGAGATTTCTTGCAGCTTAGACATTGCTTTTACTGGAGAGGTTACTGGGATGTCTTGGGCCGGTGAATGTTTAGGGTGACCCTTTTCTTTAAAGGACCAGCTGTTGGTGGGAAAAGGTCTGAACCAGGAATGTGCATGGTCATCCCTTTTTAGGCTCTGTTGACTAAACTCATCTGGAGCTGGGATACGTAACTAATAACTTGGGACTTAACAGTGTGTGCCCTTACAGGAACATAGTTCTGATATATAACTCTCATGTGTTTAAACCCACCAAAACCCTGGACAACACGAACTATGGTAGTCTGCAGAAACACACTGTGTTCATGTGTGTGCAGAAGTATTACATAAATTACATTGATTAAAAGCCTACTGTTCATTTTCTGATAAGCAAAATGAGGTTCTGGCAATGTATGATGATAACTCTATAGTAACCTTCCAGCCCTTGTAAGTTGACTTAAAAAAAAAAGTTGAAAATCAAAATCTTTATTCAGAACACAGATTAATCTTATAAAGATAATTATGACTTAATTTATGAAGGTATCTTTTAATATTAACTTCTAAGCAGTGATGACGGATTGCATGAGATTGCTAGCCCCTTGAGCTAGCAAATCCAAATCACACTCATTTTTATTTGGATTTTTTTCACCAATAAAGTTGACTTCAGTATTTGAAATTAAATTTATTCTTACTTTTTTCCCTGTTTTTTTCTGTTTTTCCCCCCTAAGCTTTCAGGTGTTTTTTTCATTGCTAGCCTCTTGAAATTTGGCAGCATGAAGAACTGGTTAGAATCACATACAGGTTTTTATATAGAGTTTTATTATTTTCATGGTATTTTTCACTGCCTTGCTGGAGTACCCAGGTACTAACCAAATAAGCCTGCCTTTTGCTTAAATCCGTGTACACTAAACCATGCACAGCAGCAGATATTTTTGAATAATAGCCTCAAGAACAGAGATTATATGCCTCATCAGCTGCTTGGCTTTAAGTTGTATTATTCAATGGTTATGGGATGGTTTGGCAGATAACTGTTACTCTGGTTTGTGAGTTCTTATGGTTTTGCTTGTTTTTCTACTGCAAAGCTCCAACCACTGACAAGGTTCAGTGGTACCCTTTGTTGTTTTCCTCCCATTCCAGAACAAAGCCTCACTTTAGCACCTTTTAAGACACCAAAAACCAGTTGTTAGGCATAGAGCTGTCTTATGGTACAGCACAATCCAAACAGCAAGTGACAACTTCCAAGGAGGCATCCAAATGTGAACCCAGTATCTGGTGCTCCTGTGAGTACCTGGTGCTGGGTGGTGGTGTGTGTTTGCTTGAGCAGCCAACATTTTTCCAGAATGGAGAAACCCATCCTTTGGAAGTGAGATGGGAAAAATGTCCTTCTGCATATTTTCATTACAATTTTCCCAAGTGTATACTCAAGTGAAGGGTTCAGACTCACACCTCTTTCTTACATACTGAGTATATCCACTGACTAGAGACTTAGCACATGCAGAAACTGTCCTACTGTTAGTTTATTGCACGAACGCTTTAATAAAAAATTCTGTAGCCTTGACTTTTGCCATCAATCCAAAAAGCCTTGGAGGAAGGGTACAGCCCATCTCAGTGGAAGTACTGTCCTTTCCCCTCTCCTCAAATCATCCTGAAATTTTTTATTCTCCTGAATGTGTCCTACTTCAGAATCACATTCACAGGCACCAAGAAGTTCCCCAAACTTTCTCCTCTTTGCCCTTGGCTCCCTTCCTATCATGGTGACAGACCTTGAGGCACTCACATCTTGCAAAACTGGCTTCTTTTTCTGCATCTGTGGAGAATTTAGAAAGCTGTGTGTTTGACACATTGACAGGAGTGATTTGTGAGTTGGATGACTGAGATTGGGTGGGGGCAAGGAAGGAATAGGTGTGTGGCCGGAGTAGTCCCAGGCAGTCATAGCTCCTGTCTTTTGTACTTGCTCAACCCATGAGAGCAGTAACATTAAGCCCCAACCCCTTCCATCTCTGTATCATTACCTTTCGTCTCACTTTAAGGGGATTTTGAGCATTAATATGTCCTGTGAGCCTTTGTAGACTGAGGTTTTGCCCACTGCTACATTTTTATTCTGGAAGAGCCATAGTTTGCTACAGAACTATTACTCTGGGAGGTTTTTTAAATTATGTACTCGTGTACATAAAGAGTCTGAGTAATGACACCTCTGTAGATATAACGATTTGGGTAATCTTGTTAATATGCATGATGGGCTTCTTCAGTAGAAATCGAAAGTCAGATAGGAATACTTTCAAAGGAGTCATTAATGCCTTAATGTGTTAATGCTCCATGCATAATGGTGTTCCTCCATAGTCACTGACAGGCGTCATAATGGTCTTAGTACAGAAAAATGGATGTAGCTCCTCTTTCATTTTATTCCAAAGTCATAGCTCTTCCTCATGTAAAACTGCACAGTAAGACTAAAAAATTGCGTGAAAACTGAGGTGATAGGTAAAGTATAAAAAATGCACAAGAAGTTCATAGGTCTGTTGGAGCAAAACAAAAGCTTTCAAAAGAGTGCAGCCTAATAGTAACTGAAATGTGGAAAAGTTGTGGAGTTGAGCTACATTAATTTTATTCTTATTTTTCTTGTAGATTTGTAACATGGCAGTGCACACAAATAAAAGCAGGGTAATTTTTTTAAGTTATCTGAGAAAAAAGGGGAAACAAACAATGTTAAATAGAGAACATTGAATTGATAGCATCAAACTTCTTATCTTGCATTTAAAACGTCAAAATATATAAAATACTGAAAATGTAGGGTGTGTTTAATCAGTATTTCTAAAGAAAGCATCAGCAGGTTTCTCTTTTTCTACATGAGATATCAGAGATCATTACGCTGGAGACCAATATGCCATCCACTCTGATCTCTCTTGTGCTCAGCTCCAATCTAATATTTACTGTGAAAAGTGGAATTATGTGAATGAGAGAGAACGGATGACTCCCCAAACCAGACTGATAATTTTATGAATGGAGATATTGCTTGTGTGGAAGAAATGTGGATTGAAATTATTGTCCAAAGGAGGCAGAGAAGTAATATTTTTAAGTCTACCTCCTGTATAGCCATTGATAAGCTTGCCTCTTACAAAACAGCTCCTTGATATTTTTACAAATTTTTAGTTCTTCCAATGCATGCCTCTATAAAAACAAAGTTCGTAAAATAAGTAGCAACAAATTGCTGGAGTCAATGAAGTGAGGAAGCCAAACTTGCCAAACTGCAACGTTAAAAAGTTGCCAAACTGCTCAGTATGGTGCATAACTTCTTGCTTAAACTGACTCCAGTGCTGAAGCAACGAGAGAAAGTAAAAATGGTCTTCAAAAAAATTTCAGAAATTACAGACTAATAAATCTGATGTATAGAACAAAAATGTGAAAGAGATTAGATCAATAAAATTGTGTTACAAAAGGAAAGAATAAATGTTACTTTTATAGTGAGAAATTGCACCCTAGGGCATTAATTAGAGTAGAATTTAGGGTGGGCTTTCATGTAAACTTGCTAGAATTGATGGAAGTATAATAAACACCTGAAGAAATTTTAAATAAATTTTCTCACCAAATATTTTTAATGGGATAACAGGAAAGGTGCACTTCTAGACTAGCAAGACACTAAATAAAAGAAAAAAGGGATAAGAATTAATGGGAAGAGATGGGAAGAGATTTTTTTTTCACATTAATAAATTAGCTGGGAGAAAAGTTTTATGGTAAAATAACAATTTTGTAGAAGTTCCCCAAGTTAATCACTAGATTTAAATCTAAAACTCAGTAGACATACTGGCAGAAGATTGAAAGTCTTAATAATTAGAAAGTTAAAGAATAAAATTACTGTTAATAAATGTAGATTATGCAAATGGATAATGTATGTATTCAGAATTTGACACTCATAGTCCTGGTTGCATATATACCCTTGGGAACCTGGATGGAAAGGAAATATGTAACAAGGTATCACTGATGCTCTTCCTAAGTTCTGTGTCCACTTGTTTCTGAAAGGGCATACTGTGGTTTTGTTTGTTGTTGTTTGTTTTCTTGTGTATGTTTTTTTGTTTGGTTGGTTTTTTGTTTGTTTGGATTTCTTTGTTTGTTTCTTTTTGTTTTTTTAAATGGGATTGTTTCATCTGAGGAGAAATTAAAAACTTTATAATACTGTTTGGAAAACAAATATCAAGATCATTAATGGACGCTGGCATATAAATGGAGGAAGGAAAGCAAATAGGGAAGGTTGTCCGAGTCTTCCCAAGGATGGACAAGTCCGGGCATAATTAGTGAAACTGTTAAGTGCCAGGCATGAATAGTTTTCCACACAATGCTTAATTAAATACAGGAGTTCACGTCTGCTAACAATTTTATTGATAGCTTCAAAAGCCATTAGATAAGTCAAAGTAAGGAAAATACATTAGGTGCTATTGAAAACGGTGATTTACTAAAGCTCTGCTTACCCTTTAGCCACAGATAACTGATGATGCAAGGCTACACAAGGAGAAGTAATGCTCTTTATTTGCCCTGATTTCTCTTTTGAAACCATACATGGAAATCTTTTATCAAGTACCTCTAATTTATATAATTCTTAGTATTTTCATCATAGATGTGCTTACTCTCTCTCACGAGTGACCTTCTGTTTACTTATTCATTTGTTCAGGTCCAGGAAAGGGGTTCCAGTTGAAGGTCTCAGCCATGCACTTGAATAACTTGGAGTTCCTTGGTCCCTCTGTGTTGTGTATCTGGGTATGTTTGGAGATCTGCTCTTGCCTGGAGATAATGGCCCCCAAATATCATCATAACATCGAGCTTTCCATGGCTTTAGCTGTAGAGTTCAGAGTTGTGATCCTACCAGCATCTCCTCAGATGGATGGCCATATTCACCAAGGCCTTGAAAGCCTGTCATTTAGAGTAGCTTGCAACTATGAGCTCTCAAATTGTATATTTTACATTTCTGCTGACATTGGCCTCAGTTAGCACTTTCTGCTGTGTTGGCAGTGGTATGCAGGATTTAGCATATACCGTGCAAGCTCTTGACACTCCCTGCCCTGCTTGGTATTTTGCTTTCTCCAGTTTTATTTGCCAGAAAACAACAGAGGGAAAACACAGAAGAAATGACCAGCTTTAGCTGCTGCATGAAAGTGTTAATTCTGATCATTTTACAAAGCAATTAAATAAATATGGTTGTGCTATAACTTGCTAGAAAGGACACGAGTTCAAGTATTTGGCTTTGAAATCCTTTTAATACAGCCAAGCACCTTGCCTGCAGCTGGCGACACCTGTTGTGCCTGGGGAGTGAGTGCAGCCCCAAGCTGAGGCTGCATCTACCAGCTTCTTTATATCCTGCCTTTCTCTTTTTTGTATGACTTTTCTTTATTTTTCTATGAACAAAAATTTGCACATATTAACTTACTTTCATCATAAGACTTCAGCTGATTAAGATATAAGATCTGCAGGACGCCCTCATGTTTTCAGATGATAATCAGGAGAGGACACATGAGGATTTTTTAATATATTTTTTTAATGTGATTCTTGACTCCTCTGCAACCAAAATATGAAATAAAAATGCAATATGAAAAATGAAAGTCTTTATTGCCACTCTCAAAATATCTAGGCCAGCTTATAACTGTTATTCATAATGACATTTTATTGCATGAACCTTGAAAATTATTTTCATTCCGTAATTATAAAAACTGTTAAGAGAACATGCATTTTGTTATAGATGCAAATACACTAGCTGGCTTTTCACTGACCTTGAGTAAACCCTTAGCTGACACATAATTTTAGTTCCCTTGAAATCCATTAAAAAAGTTAGATTACTCCCGAAGCCCAACTTCAGCCTGTCCATAAAATGAGCAATGAATATTTGCTCATTTGTGGGTAGTCCCTAAATGAGCCCAATGCATCTCACAGATTTCCACCCACCGTGTTCCAAGTTCTTAAAAGTTTTATGGAGGAAAGAGGCATATATCTAAAAATAATAATTAAAAAGGAAAAAAAAAAAGAAAATGTCTACTATAAAGTGTAGATGCAGGACTGGTACTTTCTCACAGTATAGTCCTCTGCTTGCTGTGTTTTGCTCTGACTGCAGGATGACAGACATGCTATTTCCAGAGAGGAGCACAAGTACTGACACACCAGGAAGCCTAGGTGATTTAATTATGGACAGCCTGTTCTGTGGCAATGCTAGGAGAAAATAAAGGCAAATGATTCTCATGTTACTTACCTAACAAAACAAGGTAGCCATCTCAAATGCATCCATGGTTATTCCAAAAGTGTTTAGCAGGCACATGATGTGAAAACCTCAAGGCTTCTATGACACAGACTCTTTGAAGAGAAATTGTAAGCTTATATAAGTATATGATGTGAAATTATTCAAAACAGACTAGTATACAAAATGTTCATTAATGCTATTTAAACAGTATAATTAGCATCAAAAATATGCATTTGCAAACTCTAACATTTTTAGTCTTTGGAAGTATTAGGTTTGATGACATCCAGCTTAATTTTTGGCCGCTGAGAATTGTAGAATTTCTGGAGTCCCATTAGGTGGCCCTGATTAAAACCAGCTTTCACGGATTCTATCACTAGCTGTACATAGAAAAGTAGTTTTTTCATTTACTTATAAAACGGATTTGAAGAACTTTATTTTAGTCATTACTTGACTTGACTGTTTCATTTTAAAGTTTGAAGGCTATGCTTAATGTTTGCAAGTAGCAACTCACTTCACATGGTAGAATTATTGGAGGCTTGGACAGGCTGTAGCTGAAGTACAACTCTTGAAAATGTTAGAGCCCTGTGTTAAAGATTTTAAATAGTGGACTTATTTTGTTTAGCCTTTGGTAAAGTTTTAGGTTTTTCAGAAGGTTTCCTGCTTATTTAGGTTGCACAAATTTCACACATTATTGTGGAGCATTTTTTATGTCTTTTGGGGTTTTGATTACTTTTATTTAGTGTTTGCTGGAGATATTGTTAAAAGTTTATGGGTTGATTTTAATGCTAATTGTATAATTCAAACAGCTTTCAGAAAACTGGATTCCTTGAGAACAGGCAATAGAAAAAGGAATTTTGAAAGAACAGTCAGCCACTCATGAAGTAACTGTCTCGAGCCTGAGAAAGTGTATGTTTTGAGTGACTGGGCATTAAAGAGCCACACTTATTTAAAGGATGCACTGGAGCAGCTGATAGGGAGTGAGAAAGCTTTGCTGGTTTCCAAGGGTTGTCACTTAAGTGCAACTTAGAAATTGTCTTGTCTTTCTTGTGAGTGTATGACCTATGCATCATTTTCTCTCTCTCCACCCCATCCTTGAGAAATGCAGCACAGGAGAGAAGCTGTCAGATTTTATTGATTTCTATGAACTTTCCTATGGTTTAGTATTCAAACCACTCAGTGCTCTCATTATCTGTTAAATGTTCTTTAACTGCTGCCTGTCATAACGCTGAAAGCAGGAAACAAGTGCTGGAAGGAGAGCAGGATGGGCAGAAAAAATGAGTTGCCTCAGCATCACCTAAACTTGCTTTCAACTCCTTTTGGCCTTTGTGCAGGATTTCAATTTAGATCTTTATGAACTGGACACTTTGTTTGGTAGACTAAGGTTAGCAGCTTCTGATATCTGACTTTTACTAGGTAAAACGAAAGACGATGCTATCAACACTGGACTATAGTTTTAAAACAAACCACTGAATTCTGGTAAATATGGGATGGTTTATATATGTATTATTTTGTTGTTTTAAATTGATAAAACTTCTCTAAAACCAAGCTGTGAATTCTTAAGGATTAAAGAATACAAAGGCATACAGAAACTTGTTTTAGTCTTTTTTTTTAGGATTTGAGTTGTAACATTTTATTACAGGGTATTGGCAGTCCTGGAATTCAGACAGTGAGCAGATATTCAAAACAGATGCTATCTAGGGAGATTGCTCTGCTTGCCCTCTTAGTTCTATCTTAAAATTCATTAATGAATCTTTCCTTTTTATCTCTCTTGCTTTCCTTCCCCATTTTAGAAGGGTGATAGAGGGACAAGCAGATAGATACAGAGCACAGAATTCTGCCCAGGGAAAAAAAGAGCTGTGAGGAAGAGTCAGCCTAGAGCTTTGTATTTGTAAGTCTTTGCAAAAAACTTTTTTTTTTTTAGTTGTTTGTCATAGAATCTAAATGATTTGGGACCCTAAAGAACATTCAGTTTTAACTCCCTTGCCATTGGTAGCGATGCCACCTGGTAGATCAAGTTGCTTGGGGCCTTATCCAGCCTGGCCTAAAACACTTCCAGGAATGGAGCATCCACAACTTGTCAGAGGAACCTCTTCCAGTGCCTCACCACCCTCACAGAATTTCTTACTAACATCTCACCTGAATGTCTCCTCTTTTAGTTTAGAAGCATTCTCCCTTGTCCTGTCACTGTCTGCCCATGTACAAAGTTGCTCTCTCTTTTTTATACACCCTCTTCAAGTACGGGAAGGTCACAATGAGGTCTCCCCAAACCCTTCTCTTCTCTAGGCTGAACAAACCCAACTCTCAGCCTGTTCTCCTAGAAGAGTTTTTATAGCCCTCTGATCATCTTTGTGGCCTCCCCTGGACCTGTTTCAATAAGTCCAGGTCTTTCTTGTGCTGAGGACCCTAGAACTGGCTGCAGCACTCCAGGTGAAGCCTCAGAGGGGTGGAGTAGAGGGAGAGAATCCGCTCCCTCGCCCTGCTGGCCACGCTGCTTTGGATGCAGCCCGGGATATGGTTGTCCTTCTGGGCTGGGAGTGCACACTGTTGGCTCAGGTCCAGCTTTTCATCCACAAGAACCCCCAAGTCCTCCTCCACATGCTTGCACTCAGTGGGTTCTTCTCACAACCTGTGCTCCTCTCTGGGATTGCCCTGACCCAGGTGCAGCACACTGAACTTGTTGAACTTCAGGAGGTTCCCATGGTCCTGCTTCTCAAGCTTGCCCAGGTCCCCTTGGATGGCATCCTATCCTTCTGTTGCATCACCCACACCACTCGTCTTTGTGTCATCTGCAAACTTGGTGAGAGTGCACTCAATACCTTACATAACTTAACCAAAATATCTGATTCTTATTGTGGCTAATATCTTATTCAAGTTAAATTTCCAGAGCTGTTCTAGAATGAATACAGTGGAAACTATTTTGCAATATTCTGCATTCCATACCTCCCTGCTTATGCGTTCAGGTGGTAATTTTATTTTTTCATATGTCAAATTGTAGTTCAAATGTGCTCAACTGAGTATAAATGATGCATTTTAAATTGTTGCATTAGAAAATTACCCTAGTAATAGTGCAGTGCAGTTTCATGTGCCATAATGGCATCATGATTTCATTGCTGAGCACAGTGCCTCAGTGTCAAACGCCAGAGTTCAGAAAAAGTAGTTATAATTCAGGTGCCAGAATAGCACTGTCCCTTCTGCTCTGCCAGCTTCTGCAGCATAAACAACAGCTGTCGCTCAATGCTGTGAATGAGTGTCTGGTGTACAAACAGTTGTTTTCATACCCAGGCTTAGGGGTCAAGGCAGCAGAGATGTCGAGGAGGGTACCACTGGTGGAAGCTTTCTGCAGTCTAATCGTTGCAGTGGGGTGTAAGGGAAGTGCTGGCACAGACATCTGTATCATTTCTCCAAGGACTGGGTGCATCACAGGTGTGATTCCCCAGGTGAATAACGTTCCCAGACTCTGGGACCTTTCGGACGCCCCTGAACAGAATTTTTCCCAAAGGCAAAAGAGCCCAAGCACAGAGCTGGATTTGAGGTGCATTTCTGGTTGTTTTATACACTATCTTCTAAGAAAAAGTGGGATTGCCCAATGAACATTTTGATCTAAGTAAATATCATTCAATTAAGTGGTGTTTTGTTTGATGTTTGAAATATATTGCCAGCTTTTGCTGACCAGATCCAGAAGTTGAGCTCTTCTCTAAAAGGCCTTGGCTGCTGTCCCAGAGATCATTCAGAAATGCAAAGACCATTCACTGAATTTTTAAGTGGCCATGGTGACAGACAGGCACCAGAAATTGGCTTCATTTGTGCCAGTAAATAGGATCCTCTGAAACTGTGCACTAATAAATGTAAAAAGTTGTCATTGTGTTTTTCCATACCAGAATTTCAATGTTTTATCAGTCAGCATTTAATGTTTTGAACATTTTGTTTCAACAAATGTTTCAACATTGTTTCTTTAAAATAGTCATTCTCATATCAAAAAGGTATTTTTAAAACTTACCTACTGTTTTTGTTTAAAACCACTCCTTGATATTTCCAAGGAAAAATGCTAATTTCTCAAAACATAGTTCCAGGGTAATAAACTATCTTCGCTTTTTTCGAAAATGATTAATACTTTAACTTACTAATAGATTGCCCAAGGCTTATGATAATAGATTGCAGAAATAATCACAAAACATGACTATCCTTTGAGATTCAGTTCCATTGTCTCAAAAAACTGCGTATTTCTCAGATGATAGGATCTCATTTAGTTTTGCTTTTGAAGTCATTAAGCATTTTCTTGCAGCTTCAAGTAAAAGTCTAAAAATCTGGCAAAGTCCAATATAGTTTAATAATCCAACCATGAAATAACAAAAAAGGCTCATTACTGCTATCTAATAATAAAGAGGTCTAATGTTAATTTTTGAATGCTGATTGTAGAGTTTCAAGTTCTGTTAAAGCTTAAAAAAATACGCCTTGTCTGTGTTCAGAGTATCACTGAAATGCTTTTATATTCTGGTGACATCCGTAATTTTCTTACCTGGATGTCTGTTCCCTCCTTCCAAAAAAAAAAAAAAAGTTGCATTATAGTAGCAGTAGGGAAAATAATATCTGTCGATATGGTAAATATGTATGCTTTAGGATATACCAGTTTGGAGGTGAGTTACAGCAACTTCTCCAGCTTTGTCTTGTAGGAGACATTGTATATAGTATTATAAACATGTTTAATGTTCATCTTTTGTTTGTGAATTTAAGTGTCTGTTCCTAATGGCATTGCTCGTAAATCCACAGTACCACAATTCCTAAATCTGTGCCAAACAACATTAAATTCACTTATGGTGACACAGTTACACGACCTGTTTTATGGCTCTGTACACAGACAAAGAGTTGGCCTTTCTTTAAACTCTGCAGAAGCCTTTTTACTGCATTTCTGGCCAGTGGGATGTAGCAGAGAGAAACTCAGTTCGTTCTGCTTTGGATGCTGCAGCTCATTTGGATTCTTACACATCACCAAATGTGTAGCAGCAAAGCGCAGGGATCTTCAGCATATGAGGTGCCCTGTTCTGCCTACAAAACTTGTAATGAGCTAACTTTTTAAAGATACTGTAATATCATTTGGGTTTATTTTCCCCATCTTTTTTATTTTTCCCCATCCCATTTCCCCATGGGAACTCATATGTGGAAACAGATCCCCTGTCCAGTCTATAGTAGTTGTAGTACAATTCTCAATGGTGAAGGCACAAAGAAGGGTTGTGAATAACTGGGGTGGGGGAGTGTGGGGTGTGGTGTGTGTAAGGAGTGAGCAAATGGATAAAATCTGCAGCTCCTTTGAGAGGTGAGGAAATAATGTATTTGCTATAGGAAATTTCAGGAAAGTCCTTAGATTTTGTCTTCTCTGAGTGGGATCCTGGAGTGTTGTAGTGTCCTACCCTCATGCTGGGTGGTTGTCATTGAAATATAATAGGCTGTTGATTCGCTTCCCGAAGGAAGTGGTAAAAGCCAGGTTATTTGCAAGGCTTTAAATTACACTTGACAAAACCCTTGGCAAGGTACTGAGAAATTATGTTGCATTTGAAAGTACGCCAGCTTGTGCTTCCCAGTGTTTCTCCTGCTGTGGAAATATCCTGCAAACCCAGATCTACAGATGTCCAAAGCAGCCGTGTGGCAACAGTGAATCTTAACATATTGTAGCTGTAACATATGGAGTTGTGAGTCCTGGGAAGGAATTCTCGCCTGCTGTGCAATGGATCTGCTCTGCTTATCTGTGGAGAGTGTCAGTGAAAGCCAGAATCCTGCACCCTGGCTGCTCTGGGTGGCCAGAGGATGGTAGATTCAACAGGAGATGCAGTGAATTCTGGCATGCCATGAGTCCTGGGAGATGCTGAGCTGGTCATGGGAAGCATGCAAACTGCTTGGAAACACAGGTCTAGAACGGCACAGGAGTTTGCAGGGTGAACTTCTGGAGAGCTGGTGAAACAAGCAGATTAGTTATGCAGATTTCCATCTAAAGGACTCTATTTTTCCATAAATTGGCTGAGTTTGAATGTACTGGCATTTTTTGATTGGAAAAAAAGTTTCACAGTTAAAAAAACCCCTGTTGATACCAATATACTAGAGCCATGCTTTAATTGAATCCTTTGGGACCTGAAAAACCATGGAAGATAAATTTTAGATGCGTGCAAAAAGTTTCAGTCTAATGAATAGCCCAGATAATCAGAAAGAATTCAATGTGGAATCCATCTAAAAAGTCTTCCAAAGAAAGTATTATTTTATTAAAGGATAAAGAGAACGTCTTTTGCAAGCATCAGCTGGTATATTAAACCTATTCAGAGGTATTCAGTGTTGATGAAGAAGTTATCCACTAAGTTCTGTACAGGTGGGTGAGATGGGCTTCCAGAATGTGATTTGCAAGTGCACTAGGGTCTACAGATCTACAGATTGGCAAAGATTGGGGTTTGTTTACTTCATTGCTTGTTGCTCTCTTTCATTTCAAAGAGAGGTTGTGGGTAGGATAATGGCTGGTTAATTCAACTTTGTGACATCCATTGCCATTGATTACCAGGTGGCTTTATAGCTTTCTGTATTTGTTTTCTGGAATGTATTTGTCTATTTGCATATGATTTGAGTGGAGAATAGTTCTGTACACAGGTAAATTCAGAGGCCTTCTTGATCAATGACACCCTTCTCTAAACTTCTGCAGGAAATAATCAGTTGCTTTAAGAAAATATATCAAAAAATACCAAATAAAAATATTTAATTTTTTTAGTTCATTTTTGGGGTCTTTTTTGTTAGAGTTAGTCAAAATGGGCAATTATCTATTATTGCCATAACATTAGATGAAACCAACACAACCTCACTGCAAAAGTAGTGAATCTTCACTGCTTTCAAAGTAAAAATTAGATCTCATGAGCTGTCAGAGGTAAGGCTGATATTTTAAAATGCAGCTTTTTTTTTTCTGTTTTGCTTCCCTTCCTATTATTTAATAGGCAAACCCATCAAGTCAGTGCCAAGAATATATTTAGCTGACTGATTTAATCTAATTTTCTCATTGAGCATGCACTGGAATAAAAAAGCAAATCAATAGCACTCTTGGATATCTTCAAGATCATCCTGCTCCCCTGTGTCGGCCCCTATTCTTTTATAAGACAATGAGCAAAGCTGATGAACATGGGTATGTAAGTTCAGTATTCCATGTCTTTTAAATGTATGAGGAAATTGTTGTTCTCTGGATGTTATTGATGCTGTGGTCTTGTTTGTTTGAGCAATATACAGCTGATGCATCCTTGATTTGAGGGGAAGATGCATCCCACTGTTACAGAACTGATATTTTCATAGACTGTTTCCTGAGGTGCATCTGAGACTTGTGTATATTGGTTTGTTGTCCTGTTGCGTTGTAGTGGCAGATACTTGTAAACAGACTTCATGGTATTCAGTTTATCTTTTGTTGGATAGCTTAGTCCTTCTCTGCTCAGTTGGTACATTTTGTTTACTTGTCTGCCAGCTTTGTGAGAAGCTACTGTTTAAAGTTGACTGGCCACATGCATTTATCTGCTTTCTGTTCCTGATTTGATAATTTTTGTTTATATTGTACTATGCTCCATAGATTTATTTGTGAATCTCTCATCTGGATCTCAGCTTCAAGAAAATTCTACAAGATTTTTCATTTTCTTTAGAAGTGTATTTCTAGACTGTAAAAGCATCACTCTCATCTAAAATTGCTTTGGACTGTTGCTAAAAGGAACACGGTCCCCATTTTCCATAAACAGGTGGGGACATGCTTCTGTCTCCTCCCCTCAAGAGGCACAACCCTGACAAGAGCTGTTTTGGGCATTGGCCATTATTTTGCAAGATCTTTGCAGAGTGGTTTGTGTGCTGGTGTCATGTGGAACTAAAGTGATATATTAAACTGCTAAAGTCATGACAAAAGCTGTGTTTTCTGGTAGAAGTTGAGGCTAGCAGGATGCTGACACTGCTGTGACTGCTCATACCCTGAACCAACAGACTTCTTACTGACTCAGGCAGCTGCCACAGCTTCTGCAGTCCAGAAGAGATGCTTATGATATTATTACATGCAGGACAAGAAATTTGATGCTAATGTATTCTGAGATTAATTGGAACCACAGTAAAATCTGTAAGGAATGCTTATGTGTAATCATCTGTGTGATTTCGGTGCAATTTAAAGAACATTGTAACTAAAAAGAGGAAAAACAGGAAAGAAAAATGAGTTTAAAGTATTGAATAGAATGAATGAACGTGTAAACCAGTGTTTTGTTGTCTTCAGAAAACAGGAATAAAGGGCTAGGAATTTTAAAAAGGCACAAAAAGAGTTGGTGTTCTTCTGCCATCTTTATCCCTAGAATACCATATAGTGAGTTTAGCTACTAAAAAGATAATGTATTTAGTACCGAAACAAATTCTGTTTTTGTTACATTGCCAAAAGCAGAGATAGCTGTGAGTGTAGACATACCAACTGACAAAAAAGTGTTCAGTGATCTTTGCTTCCAATTTAAAACGGGAAAATAAGTTTATAGTTTGTTATAATGAAACCATAGCTTATTGTGAGATTTTGAAATGGAGAAGGATCATATGTTCTTCTTTAAAAGATTATTCTCATATTATGAAGAAAATGGTTTAAATAGGTTTTCTGTCACTAATATGTAAGATTACTAACTGTGGTGCAAATTTCAAGCTACTGGTCCTTCTGGAAGGACCTAGGATATATTATGGGATGATTAATACTCACAACACCCCTGTGAGACAAGATTGAGTTTATACCTATGTCATGGAAAAATAGATTTTGGTAGGAGATACACTTTGACTCGCATATTAAGGAAATGGCCATGGAAATGCTAAGCTTTCTTTCCATCAGCTTGTTTGCTGAGTACTCTGTGGGTAAAGTGGCATAGCTACCTTGTCAGTTCACTGACAAAACATGAAAAATTCGCACCAGTGAGACTTGTTTGGCCATCATTTTGCAAATGTCATCGTAACATACAACTCCTCAGTCTCTCATCCTCTGTGTTTTCTCTGGCTGAACAAATTTGCCCTTTCAACCCAAGCATGCACACAGCTCCTGTCAAACTGTGTGTCCTTTGGCTTAGCAAATACATTGCAGGCACTCTGCTGTAGATGTCAATGCAATTTTTTTCACATATATGCATTTTTGGGTAAAATTAAAAATAGCTTTTGATCCAGGAATGTCTCCCAGGTTGTTTCCTAATCTTGGTAGAAACCTTTATCTTTAGGTATAAATACAGCTACAATATGCAAACATATTTAGCATTGCATATTCTAGTATTAAATGCCTATTTCTGAAAGCAGCCATTTCTTTGTCTAATATTTTGTCAATACCTTTTTGACATTACAATATTCCTCTTACAAAATCTATTTGTTGCTAAATTAGAATATGCTAGCAAGGACATGTAAACAAATACAGCTTCATTGTAACCCCCTAAATATATTCTTCAGAACTGACTAATAAGTATAGATCTTTTTGAGACAAATTATAACTTTACCAGTTTCTCCTGACTCCTTAGGATCGCTGATAATTTTGTATTTGTGTTTTAATACTGATAAATGCCAGAAAAAAATTCCATGGATAAATATCTTCTGAGTGAAGACTAGGCTTTGTTAAAATTATTTGGATTTTGCTTAATGCTTTCATTCCAACATTTGCTCCAGTAAAACAGATGGCATATCCAGGGTACCTTGAGTTTCCTAATTAGACTTAAACTTTTATGCTTTAACATTTTTTTATTTTTAATTATTTTATTTTAAAAAATCCCATAAAAGAAAAACTGTACTTTACACTTCATTTACTGTAAAAATGATTTCAGGTCTTCTTGAAAACTAAACTTGACTTTCTTTAGATATTCAGCTTATTTTCACCAACAGAGTGTCAGAGTAAATTATGTCCTCATTGCAAATACGGGCAGTTCCTCAAATTTAGGACTTCCTTTTCTTCTGTTCACTTAAGAATGTGCTTGAGTGTGAACATATGAGAACCCTCAAGAGAAATAAACTTCTCTTTCATTTACAGATCAGGAAACTGATCTGTAAATTATTGTTTGTATTAGTTATTAGAAATTAGTAGGAAAAAAAAAAGATGAGATGACATGCTGTACAGCACTTGGATCTCCATGTGCTGCCTGGTCAATTAGCTGATGTTATTGCCTCTTGCTGCTTCATCAGCATCCAAAGCCCTGCAAATGATTCAGGCTGCAAAGGATTTTTGGTGGTCGTCTCCTCTAACTGCCTGCTCAAAGTGTGCACTGCGCTCTTCCTGGTGAGGGATTATTGCTGCGCTCAATAAACCCCTGCTCAGAGGTTTTCCCCTGCGATGGCATCAAATATTTCTAGATGGTCCTTTTCCAGGTTAAGTACCGGTGGCCCATCTACCTTGGTCAGAATTGGTAGAATTTTGTTCCAGATGGTTTGTGTGTTATATAGAATGTTACACACTTTTAGCTTTTTCAGCAAGAAATTAGGTGAAGGATGAAATCTTGAGAACTCAGAAAATAAATTAAAACTGCTTGTGTGCATGTGCAGAGAATGTATTTGCTATGGGCAGATATGCAATGCCTCCACAACCAGATCAGTTATTAAAAAAAAAAATTAAGAATATTTTTATGTCTCTGTGTACATACATATAGAAATATCTATATAAACACACATACATAGAGTGGAAAAATTATTTTTCCAAGTATGAGGGAACAACCAAAATATAGTGCAGTGTACAGTATTCACCTTTCAATTTTTTTTCTTTTTCCTGTGGTATTTACATGTTGAAAACTTCTGGCAGATACTGTAAGACATATGAAAACTGATTTTAATCAGCTACTGTAGCTGTCAGTGTGCCTTTAATGGAATTATTTTTTCTAAGGACAGTGAACACTTACCTGTAAAAGTTGAATCCAAGTGACAAATTGCAGACAACTTAGGGTACTAGATCAGTAGGATTCCTTATCTAAATTACTTGCACGTTAGATTTCTTTTTTAGCGCTGAATAATTTGGATAAATGACCTTTCAAATGGTAATTGAATTTCCGTAACAACAGTTGGGTGATGGTACATAAAAAGTAATAAAAGCCTTTAGCAGTGCCCTTTTCTGGAGCTTGTCACAGTCTCTGCCTCTGATAGTGAGTGACACTTATTGCTCAAGTCATATTTTCTTAAAACTGTGGCTTTGCTGAAATTGTGTGCAAAAATATACTTTCTCTTTTAAGTTAATTGTATGGTGGTAAAATCAAACTCGGTTTTGGCTTTGTTAATAATAGAATGTTTTACAGGCAACTCATTTTTCTCAAAATATATTCTCAAAAACTAAGGTTACCATTAGAAATTTAGCTTCCTAATATTTATATACTGGGAAATCAATTAATTTGTAAACAATTTAACTTTGCTGTCATAAGAGAAGTTAATTCTGGATTATTTGCATGACGGCTGCACAACTCGTATTGCCATGTGTATGTTGACTGAAGCTCATGTGGGACCAAAATCACCCTACCAATGCTGGGATTTTTGATGACCTAAGAATTTGAGATTTGGCCTTTGAAATGCAAATATTGTGTAATATAGACACATAAAAATGGAGAGTAAATACTAAATTATAGATAATACATTTTTTACATTACAGTACTTTTCCTGATTCTCTCTGACTGGTACAGCTAGGAGAATTCAAAATTTAACCTTTAAAGTCACCTAGTGGTACCTGTGCCTTGAAAAGAAAAGGAATATTTAAAGTACAGGTATCACCCAAAGAAGCCAAATCTTCCAATATGTCATCCATATTGTTTGAACTGTTTCTCCTATTAAAGGAGAAATTGTGTTTGAGTAAAATCTTGTAAACTCTCATATGGACAAATTTTTTGAGCCATAAAACTAATTTGCTGAAAAATTCTTAGAAATACTTCTCATGTGAACATATAATTCTTTCTGGAGTTCCCCCTTTCTAGAATACAGGAGTGTTTCTGTGGTTTCAGTAAGTATTTCCTACCTTGGGTTTATTTGGCTTTCTATAAAATGTCTTGTGATGCCACAGAGAGCATAATGTTTGTTAAATATAGTTCATAGGTCAAATACCTGTAATAATTGATACAGGCAATGGCATGAAAACAATTTGGGAATACTGGCTGCTTGACTGGTTGGGACAGCAAAGGTCTTACGATTTTACAACATGGATTTAACACCTCATTTGATCATGCAAAATGTCTAAATTTACTCGGTCTAATGTGCTTATTTTCTTAAGTCCCATTTGTCTGTTTTGACTCTTCTAGAACATAGGTTTTTCAGACTGGGTAGTTGTCCTGTTTTTATGATTGAAAAATACATAGTGCCCTGGAGCACACACAGAAACTGTAATGAATAAGGGTGATAGAACTTACTCAAAACTGGCAGAAATTGTTCAGCTTCTTGCCTTTGGTAACCCCCCATAAACCATTTCATCTCTCCCAGTAATAAACAGGGTGAAACCCTCATTGTAGTTGGCACTAGCAGGACTGTCCACATAAGTTTGACTATATTGGAAAATTGATTTAGTTTTAAGTAAGCCACTCCATCCTGAATAAACATACAATAAAATAAATGTATTAAATACATTAGTTTCCTCAAGTATCTTTTTCTTCAGTGTCTGAGTCCTGTATATTTTTTCATTTCTGTGATTTTTTTGTTAGGCGCCATTATACTTGCAAAATATTTAGTAGATTTCTGATTGTTTCAAAGGAAATAATTGTGCTAGATAGGAGAAATCAAAGCCTTTCTAGTGCATGAAAGTACTTGGAACAATTACGGATTTATGACTGCAAAACTCAAAAAAATGCAGTTTATCAAAATGAAAGCTCAATATGTTTTCTAAATACTAAGGACATTTCAGCAATTTCTTACATTCAAATATTAGCAAAGCAAATATCTAAATAAAGATAGTGAGAACTGACCTTTCTTTGGGGGAAGTGTAGTTTTTATGTTGATAAATAAAAGATATCATAATTAAGAAGACGTGATATTTAATGCTATTTTAATTTGACGATGTCACAGTCCTGTTTGATTGAAAATACTGTTACCTTCTGAGCTGTAGTAAAGACTGTTCTGAATTATCATTCACTAGACGTCTGTGACAAAGGCTTTTATAATCAACCACTTTTTCAATTTTATTTTGGTTAATAAGTTGATTCTCTACTTGGGAAACAACTGATTGCACCTGCCTCTGAATGTGGGAAGTTGTAATAATTTCCCTAGAAATGCCATTGCTGGAAATGGTGTTCTTGGGGTTGGCATTAAAATGTCAGTGCACCAACTGTTCAGAAAGCTGCTGAATTTCGTGATACAAATGTTGCCATCTTTCAAGTGAACTAAGTAAGCCAAATATGCTCTTTTGAGACCCCATTGGCTTCTAAGCTAGGAATAGTCAAATAAATGTGACTCCCGTTTTAGTAATTAATGTATTTGTCTTGTGACTCTCTATAAACTTCTCATCAAAACTTTCAAATTAAGTGCTTTTTATGCAACTCTTAAACCCCTACATAAATATCAACAAGTGTACAATCCAGCATTTGCTGGGTTTCCCTTACATTTTTAAACAAAAAGCTGAACATCTGAAATTCCTGAATGTTTTTGAAGCAGGTTTATGCATATACAAACAGATGGTGTTGTTAGGAGCCTGATTTTTCTGCCCAAACTTTTAATGAGTGCAGTCTTGCATGGAAAGTAGGGGTTTTTTTTGTGCAATTATTTTTTGGAGGGAAAAAAAAAGGAAGTGCAGTATGGTACTGCTAACAATGTCAAGATTGGGCACTGGTTTTTAAATAATAATCTTGCTACTCTTGAAAACTTAAACCTATCACGTTAGTACTTACTGTTCTCTTGTTTGGGACAAAGAGGTGCAGCTAACATCTCGGAGCCCCAGAGCCAGTGCATCAATGATAACGGGGATTTTTGTAAGAAGAATTGGAGTGGATGAAGTAGAATTTTTGGATGCTATCATCAGATGGTCTGTCTGGTTCCTGAGGCTTGGGAGTTTGCGTACTGTGTATCCCCTCTGAAACAAAATTTCAGATGCTGCCCTGACTTCCAGGTATGAACCCTTTATTGAATTTAGCATTTTTAAAGGACAGTTTTACTCTGGAGGCATATGCTAGTGATCCAAAGGAATGGCCACATTTATAAAGCTTCTCAATCAGTTCTGAGGCTTGTGTGAAATCACATAGTAGCTTTGCTTCACAAAACCATGGAACATTAGAACACTAAAGGGCTGGAATGAACCTTAGCGATCATCTAGTCCCAGCCCCCCTCTGCCGTGGGCAGGGACACCTCCCACCAGAGCGGGCTGCTCAAGGCCTTATCCAGCCTGGCTTTGAACAATGCCAGGGTTGGGGCACCCACGGCCTCCCTGGCCAGCCTGTTCCAGTGTCTCGCAGTAAACCTAAATTTCCCCTCTTTCAATTTGTGGCTGTTACTCCTTGTCCTATCGCTACAGTCCCTGATGAAAAGCCCCTCTCTGGCTCCCCTGCAGGCCCGTTCAGATACTGGGAGGTTGTTATGAGGTCTCCACACAGCCTTCTCTTCTCCAAGCTGAGCAACCTAAACTTTCACAGCCTGTCTTCATAGGGGAAGTGCTTCAGTCCTGTTACCAACTCCATGGTCCTCCTCTGGACTTGCTCCAACATTTCCATGCCCTTCTTATGTTGGGGGCACCAGAACTGTAAGTGAAGTCTCACAAGAGCAAAGTACAGCAGGAGAATCACCTCCTTTGACCTGCTGGCCACCCTCCTTCTATTGTCTTCAGTTTAGATGCTTTGTAGGTTAATTTCCTGCCACTTAAATTGTAGTACCATCTTAAGCTTTTTATGTGTTCTCTAGGTGTACTTTTGTATGAAACATTGAAGCACTGAACAGATAAGAGCATATAATTTGTGCACTAATACCTTTTTTAACCTAAGTTTTTAGGTTTGCATTTCAGGTGTCACTTTTTGTCTTGCTAGGAGTTAGTGTATAAACAGTTTCAAATGCAAATCTTCACTTTTTATTTATTTTTTTTTGCTTGAATTCTCATTCCAGTGGTTTTCTTTGAAGCAGCACTCATAAATATTATTAGATGAAGATATCCTTGAAGAGGAAATGCATTTCTAAAGTGTTATAAATGTCAAAGCAAGGATGGAGGTAAAAATTATCTCTGAACTTAGTATTTCTATCAGAAAATTCCCCAGAGGGAAAGAAACTTGCAGAGAGCACTGATAATGCAGAAATACCTATGCTCAGTCAAGAAAGGATCTTTGAGATCTGATGCACGTTAAGGTTTGTGGAAGGTCATATTTGTTTTAAGTGACTTTGTTTCTCCTTGTACTAAAAAATTTCTGGATGGGTGTGAGGGAACTGAAACTCTGTTTCCCTGCAAGCTTCCCTTTCCAATCTCGGTTTAGATCTCTAATCACAAACTCAGTTTTGCATGAACAGGGGTTTTGATCATTCTCTGTCCTAATGAAACCTATATCCAGAAGGCACACCCTTCTGCTTCCTCTGTCCGTATGCTGAAGGGGTCTACACAGGTATTGTACATATGGGAATACACAGGGAGAGTAACCTGTTAATTGTGCCCATGTTCTTAGGCACATGGCATTGTTTTACTCTACAAATCATGTGTATTCTTTAGTGTTTTATAAAATTGATCAAAGTAGATTATGAAATTACCAACAAATATTTGGTTGCTACGAAAAAAACCCTATGCATACATCAAAGAGTAATAGAATGCATCAGGATACATGTTGTCTATGAATGAAATGAAAAGGCTCAGAGTATTTTTTGTGGAGGGAGTAAAATGCTTAAATGGTGAGAACTGAAAATCATCAAGGTTCAGTATGCTGGAGAGCATTCAGAGAAACTGAGGGAAGTCGGCAATGCTGAAGAAATGCTGGAGTAGGAGATTAAATTGGTGATAAGTGGAAAGCTGGTGAGTAGATAGGATGAATCAGATTGCCAGTAAATTTCAGTAACTCACAGTAAATTTCTGTTGTGATATCTTACAGAGGTAGAAAGTAATATCAAACTCAGATGGAATGATGAATAAAAATGCAATGTGGACATAAGAATATATGGAAATTGTAAACGGGGTTGTTATATCAGAATAAAGTACTTTGTCAAATGTTTCTTGAGAACCTGTTGATACTGGTTTTTACTTACAGTGACCAGAAAAAGAATACTTTGGTAGCTTATCAGCATACAGGTTTTTCATTTAATGTGGCTACTCTGGGGAACAGTAACATCAAGGACAGGTAGCAAGTCCCTGAGGCTCTACCAAACTGGAGTTTTCCCTTCAGCTGATAAATATTTTATTCTAATATTTTATTCTGAGTTTAATACTCAGAATGTCTCTTGGGACATAATTTCATTTTCTGGCTTTATATACTTTCCCTAAAGTGTGGGAATATTTGCACTATGAGAGACACAAACATGAAAGAACAAGGCTGAATACTGAAGGCATTTGTTGTTCTCAGTAGGAATAGGATCCTGAGGGAATAGATGATCTAGCTGAGCTAATACAAAGTGTGAACTATGACACATTCATTAAAAAGAAATCTCAAATAGGATTCTAACCTAGAATGCTCTGGAAATAAAGTATTGGACCTGCAATATTAAGCTAATTATTGAATTCATATTTATCTTTTGTCTTCTCTTTCGATCAGCTGTTTCTTTTAACATTGTGTTCCCAGACTTGGCTTAGGAGTCTGTGTCCGTTGTGTCTCCAGTTGCCATCTTCTGGCTACTCCTTACTTTTATCACAGGCTGAAATGTAATTTCACAAAGCTTACACATCAGCATTCTTGCTTACTTTTCAAATTCTCCTCAATTTTGGAAATATATATAAGATTTGTTAAACTATATGCTGAAATAAAATCGTATTTATTGCAGCTTAGAAAAATGGAATTCAAGTAGGAATACTTTGAACAGCATGCATGTCCTTCCTTCTCCACAGGCTGGACTGAATAAGATAAAACACAGTAAGAATTGAGATAAGTGTTTCAAAGCAATCCTCTCTTTTCTTGCTTGATGCACTTCTTACTCTTCTTTGCATCCAATTTTTAAATGCTACAACTAGTCTAGGTTGAAACAAGCACTTCTGTGTCTTTCTGTCTGTCTCCTAAGAATTGAAAATTTCATTTCTTGATTGGTGACAGTTTTGTAACTCCTGCTGAGTTTTTTTGTTGTTTGGTTCTCCCCACCTCCGGCTTTGATGTCTGGAAAGGTAAGTTAAAAGCTCTCATTAATTTTTGCATATCTATTTTATGCAATTTCAATAAATGATGTTTTCCCTGAACATCAAATCTGTTCTTTTGAAGCTGGCATGATCACTTACATAAGATGCTTGGAAAGTAATTCTGGGGTCACTCATGATATGCTGTCAATTATGATATTCTGCTCCAGCAGCTTGTGACCATTTTGTCATGTAATGGGAAACACTATCTCTTCTCTTATAGAGTCTTTCGTTCTCTTGAAGTGTGATTTTATCTGAGTTAAAACCCTCTTGAAAAGAGTGGGAGGAGGAAGAAAAGCTGATGCAGTTGTCTCATATAGCCAAATACAGGCCTATACCATGGATAAAGTACTGTTTCTGCTTGCTGCAGATTTAGGTGCTTTCACTTCTGGCCACAGATTTCCAATCAAAACCTGAAAGGGGAGGAGAATTGCAGAGGAGGATGGTTTCCTTCTGTCTCCCTTTCACTACAGGTCTAGGGCTGAACTTGGAAGTAGTGATGGGAAGGGTTGGGAGTGGGAGAGGTAGGAAGTGCTTTACCTAAATTCAGCAGCAAGGATGGCATTAATAGCAAATTAATGAACAAGATGCACAAATTGTTTGGATTAAGAGATCCAAGTCATTTTAATCACAAATGAGAGTGGATATCCCAGAAAGTCCTTTTCCGCTCTGTGTTTCCAATTTAACTTTTCTGGATTCACATGCCAGGATTTCTACCTCTGCAACTCAGTCCTTCAGTTTCTACTTATATGTATAAATGGTTGTGAAGGTGATGGTCTAATAATTGTTGGGATATTGGAGGAGATAATCCTTCTCTCTAGTTACAGCATGAGCAGAAGGATTTTTTTTGTTGCTGTTAGATTGCAGGTTTTGTTTATTTCCCCAGAGCTTCTGCATGAGACATCAGCAATCATTTTGGTTCTGTCTCAAAGCCAGTGGCCATGCCAGCAGTGGTTTGTGGTTGTGAGTCAAGATTACAACTGCAAACAAACAGGACTTCAGACCTTCAGAAGCTCAGTTTGAGCTGATGGTCTTTTTATCAGCTAAGAGCACAATAAAGATTAATAGTCTACAGCCAGAAGTGGAATTGCATTGTGATGGCAGTTGAAACCTTTGCCAGAGAAAATGGACATTTCTGAAGCTTGGCTAAGTGATTGTTCCAGCTATACTTTTCTCATTGACACTTCTGTTTTCAGTGTAACCCTGAATCTCTGCCACTTTGTCCTCAAATTTAGAAACTTATCACATCATGTTTCCTTGTTAGTAAGATTTCATTACAGTCTAATATTACTGCGTGTTCTTCTACAAGTAAAGAAGAAAAAAAATCCAAACCACAAAACCCCCCAAAAACTTGGCAAGTGTTTTTTATTCTTCAACCCACTTCTTTACACAGCTCTACTGAAACAACCTTTTTATTATTATTACTGCTTTTTGCATATCACTGTACCATTAAACTCTACCATTAAACTTGCCCACTGAGTTAGCAAAAAGAAAAAAGCGGAATATAATTTGTGGTCTCCTCTTCAGTGTGATGGGGAAGCCAATTCTTGTAATGCATCTCGTTATTATAATTTTAAATTATGGGAAGCTATTTAAACTCTGGAATAGAAGAAAAAATCTGTCTATTATATGCATAAATTCAAGGAATATGCCTTTTAGTTTTGCCGATTTGATGGGCCAAAGTGCAAGAGTGACAATAAAAATTTGTCTTGCCAAGGAGTCTGAGCCAAGAAATTTTTGGAAAGCCAAAATTTTGTAGGATGACTTTTGTTTTGTCTCTGAGATTCAGTAAAAAGTTGTCTTTTTTTTTTTTCCTCCTTTTTTTTCTTTTTCTTAATGCAAGGGACATCCACTGCAGTCTAATTAAATTTTTAAAGAATTACCCTGATATGCACTTTCTGATAGCCAGGGCTGCATAAGTATATTTCTATGCAAATTATTTCAAGGTGTTTTTTTTACTAGCCTCACTCATACAGTGCCAGCTGTTTTGAAAATAATCTTTTCTTTGATATGGATTATTTCTGCAATCCTGGGTTTTCTTGGAAGTCTTTGTTGTTAGAATTAGCGTTCACAGCTTCTGTACATGTTTACAAGAAGTAATAATCATGCTTGACTTTGACCTTCTTCCTCAGCCTTAAGTGCAGATTAGAGCAAGTGTTTTCTATATGGAACAAAATAAATCTCTAGAAAAAACGCCAGAGGTTCAATGTTGCTTTCCAAAGCATTCATAGCTTTTTTGCTGGAAAAATGTCTTGGCATATATTATTTGATTGGTTATGCTTTTGTTTTCTGTAACAATTTTTTGTTACAACTTTTATAATCTCTTTTTAAAAACTCAATATCTGAATTTTCACCACCAAAATCTTTGTCCCATTTAAAATTATACCCTTCAAACCCAAGGGAAAGGACAGGAGGAATTTTTGCACTTGGTTTAAGCTAACAAAAGAAGATCATTAAAATTTGATCTTTTTAAATAAAGCACTGCTGGAAAAGAAAAGCAATTGTTCCTGGCAAACTGGATTTTTTTATTTTTGATATCAGATGGTAATAACTATATACTAGATTATCTAGTAAAGGACCTGAGGAAGATGTGGTTTTTAAACTCCTCTTTGGGGAAGCAAACGAGGTCTGGACATGTCCACAAAAGCAAACTAGTTCTGTGTTGCAGGGGATGGGAGTGGTTCAGAAAATTCACATTCTGGAAAAAATACCAGGAGAGGAGGTTCAGGATGAGGCAGAGGAAGGGCCCAGCCCCATAATTTACCTTTAAGAACCAAGGACTGATACAAAACTGTCTGTCTTCCCCTATTCACATACCTCAACTAATTCAGTCATAGCGATGTCTTGCGTGATTTAAAGTGAAAATTGATTTACTTCTTGTCGCTGTGCAAGTATGTGCATTTTGGTGACCTCTGTGAACTGCAAGTTCACAATGGGTGCACTTCTGGGAAATTGTTCTCACACTGCTGAGCAAGTTCAGAAGTTGGCAGTGCTCCTAAATAATGACCATGAGACCAACTTCTGATAAAAAATCACAGGCAGGAAAGCAAACTGCAAACAGATTCTTATAGTAAGAGAAGGTGTTATGCATGAAATCTTGCTATGGACAAGAGAGGGAACATGCCATACATCTATACCTGATCCATATGTTTACAAAGCCATGAATTTATTTTTAGCTTATTTAAGATATTAATAGTGTAAACAGAATTTTAAAAAAAATATAATTGCGGTAATATCAACAGCTCATATGGATGTGAGATATCATAGTGTGACAACTTAATGACTAAAGACATTCAGGAAAAATTTGGCTTGCATATCATCCTCCCCTGGACAGTATTGTAATCTTCCCTGAGACTGTAGGATGTTTTGAAATAAGATGTCCTCATATTGATACTATTCTACTTCTGTAGATCACTTGCAAGGCAGTCACACAAACCACTCATGGCTTTTTCCCCTAGTGTTTTTTTTTTGTCAAAAGATGGAA
Source organism: Melanocharis versteri (assembly GCA_013397845.1). Lineage (NCBI taxonomy): Eukaryota > Metazoa > Chordata > Aves > Passeriformes > Melanocharitidae > Melanocharis > Melanocharis versteri. Next base: position 25,944 of record VZTG01004578.1, on the reverse strand, counting down.
TGTTCCAAAGAAGCCAAAGCAATATCTACTAAAAAAGTGAGGAAGTCCTATGGTTGTTTCCAGATTAATGTTTTGCCTTCAAGAAAAAAATCAACATGGTAAAACGTCTACTACCCATTTATTTTCATCTTTTTTTTTTGTTCTTTCATTGAGTGGAAAACCGAAGAGGTAAGGTATTAAAATGTGACCTATCCAAGTTATCTCTGAAGACATCATGTGAAGGAGTGTAAATAATGATAAGGTAAAATAATGTGAGATAAAATGTGATTATTAAATCAAAAGGAACTTGAGGTTGAGAGTGGAGTTACCTAATAGGAATGAAAACTGTATGACATACCAAAAATACTTGAACAAAACTGCTAAGGGCATCTTTGCAATTAAGATGCTTATACCTGACAAGTTAGCTGTGTATTGGAAATTGTGAGGGATTGTTGGGGTTTTTTGTCGGTTTTTTTCCCCCCTCCCCTCAGTCTTGTTCCTTGGACATAAGATAACTCTAATAGCTTTTTTTTTTTTTTTTGACTGAAGAGCTTATCTCTTCCATTTTTAATACACGTCCTACAGTAAAGATAGCTGTCCTGTTCTGATGGGAAAAAGTTTGATGTCATAATTTCTCTAATATAAAGCATGACTTCTATTTGGTGACTGAAAGTCTATATCGAGGCACAGACCAGCTGATATGAGCTAGGAAATTTCTGCAGGGCTTAAATAGAAGTAATATTCATATCCACTATGTAAGACCCTATGAAGTTTAAAGTTTACCATTGTTCTTCTAGTGTACAGGTGTTGTTTTCTTCTAGTAGTATTTCTTCTCACAATGAGAGATACAAGCAGTGGTGTTCATCTATATCTTTATATTCCTGAGTATCAGTGTTGGTTATATAATGTATGTGTGTATTATATCAATATTATTATCCTTTGTACTGATCTATAGAGTTTGGAGTCATGCTTATTACCAGCCTTTTACTTTTCTTCTTGTTCTGGGCTTCAGAGTCAGATATTTATTTACAGGCAACTGATGAAGTTGTTCTTTACTCGCCTTGACCATATACAGCTTATTATCATTGTCACTGACTTGTAACTTTATAATAGCTGAGTTCATAATCACACTGCTTCACTTTCTTAGGCTGTAGAGCTGAAAAATGGTTTCTGTTTGTGCTTAAGGCCTTTATTTGATCATATCTTAGAGTGTTGTCGCTAGGAGATTGCAATGATTTCATACTCAATTTCTACAGTTTCCTGAGGTCTCATGCACATGGTCCCAATCTGCCCTACCACTAGGTGTTCCCACCTGGCAGCCAAAAATTGTCTTTCACTGATACCTTTGGGTCCCACGTGACATTGAATTCCCTGGTTGCTCCATTTTCCTGCTTTTAATCTCCAAGATTTACTTTGACTCTGCCTCTTTTCATCACTGGTCCCTAGGGACTGATTTAAAGGGGTATGAAAAGGGCAGATGAGGGGTGTTTGCATGAAGCCACAAGTAGTTGTGGCCAAACTTGTCAGAGAAATGGCCGTATGGTTGCAGAAGATTATGTGCTAGAAGATAGGGGAACAAATTATACTAAATAGGTATTGAATAAGGCCATCAAAGTCTACCCATTGTATGTAGTATGCTGCTTCAAGACCCTTACACAGACTCAGATGTTTCCTTTAGAGGTCCAGCAACGCTAAATGGGTGTGATACCCTCTGATTCACATCCCTGATGACCATTTCCTGCCTGAAGCACACAGTGGGTAGCTTCTTCAGGCTTAATCTATATCATGAAGCCTAGATTAATTTCCAGTTGCCTGGAGATGATAATAAAATGATTTTTGGAATGTATTTCTTTTTGCCTGTAATGAAAATAAGACTGCAGAGTAGAAAAATTATTATTTAATTCCGAGTGGTAGAGTTTTGAGTGCATATAAACCTTTCTTATTACTCATGAGCAAGGTTCAGCTCAGGTTTATCAAACCATTGATATGATCAGAGCAATTCTAAGTCCATTTAAAATGGTTTTCGTGTATGTCAGAGTCAAATTTTACGTACTTCGTGTGAGAGCTCATCAGTTGTATTATGTGGGAAGAAGATCTAGAGGTCCTTATTACAATCACAACTGTTCTGGAAAATCTGGAGTAGACTGGTAACTGCTTGTGTTCCCCAAATGGCATTACTGAAAGATTCCACAGGAATGCTGATAAACTGTTTGTCTTCTCAATATCTGCAGGACCGTGCCAGGAGGGAAAAGACAGACCACAGACCTAGCAGTGTGGTAATTTAACTTGCTCTCAACACTGGTACTTCATATTTAATAATTAACAGAATCAAATTTTGGATGAAGGAGAGCTGTTGCAAAATTGCTTCAACCAAGACGTAGGCTTTGAAGAAGTGTTTGGGCTGTGTTATCTCTTTTGTGTCTTTCTCTTCCCTGAGGTAGTAGCTGCAGTATATTCACTCAAATACATTGTAATTCATGCCAGATTAAGGATGTGAGAACGTAAGGATTTGCACCTTTCAATCTTAAATTTTAGGTAAATTAGAGCATCAAGCCACAGCTAGCATACAAGGGGAAAGAAAATGCCTGAAAACTGTGGGGAAGCCCATGACTTGGAAGAAGAAATCTAGGTTTTGACCATTTATGGGAAATCCTAGGGGCACATAAGTTGCAATAAGTTGCAACAGATAATTATTGAAGCTGTGAAGTCAGCCTTTTTTAAACTGTATAGATATATTTCAGGTAAGTATATATAAATACATAGGTGTCAGTACATATATGTAGTGAAAACAAGCTTCTTCTGAATATATTTACTTACTGGCCTAAGCTGTATTAGTTATTATACTTACAGAATTCTCATGGCTGATTTGGTGCAATGCCTATTTAAGAATGCTGCATACCCAGCATTGGCTGGTTTACAGCCAATTTCTGATATTTTTCTCTTTAACAGGTTAATGTAGGTGTTGAGGTCAAGACACAACCTTTACACTATTATTTTTATTTTGTATAGACATGAGAGGGATATGTTTTAGTTATATCAAATCTCAAACATTTATGGAACTTATAGACTCACCGCTATAGTTTCTGTAACAGGAAAAATGAATCCTTCTGTTTTTTTCTGTTCAGATTTCTCTTCCATTAAGTATAGATATAAACATGTGCAGAGTCTGATACAATTAAATTAGTTGTAAGAACTTTTCTCTTTTGTCTTGGAGGCAACCCCCAACTTTCTTGTAAATGGAACTAAGATAAGAGTCCAAAGCCACCAAAAAAAAAACCAACAAAACCTCATATACTTGATATTAGTATGCCTCAATCTTTTTTTTTTAATTTGAGAATACTCAGCAATAATGTATTTTTAAGTTGAAAGGTATGACCATACATATGAAACAGGATCTGTATAATAAGGAATATAATATTTTAGTTTTCTGCAGAATGTTTATTGATAAGATTGCCCATGCAGCTTTGCATACAGGTATTCAATATATGTTGAACATTAAAAGTTAGTACTCCGGCTTCTGCAGTGAGAATTTTACAGTGCATGCACAGAACTTAATGTGCAACATGAAAACTGCATTATGCCATTTTATGTTTCAGCAGGTAACTCCCAGTCTTGTTTATTCTCCAGCACAAACCACGGGCTGGCTGTAGAAGGTCAGGCTGGGAAGTTGCTCATGTTTGACACTGCAGCATTTGGGAGTGATGAATATTTAATTAGGCAAGTGTGGACCGTGGGGGAGGTTGAGGCAGCTGTAGCTCCTGGTTGACTGTCTGCAGTATCATCTTAGAATGTTGTGTGAAAATGAATCCTTGGGGTAAGCTTCAAGGACACTGAGTAGGTAAAAAAAGGCATTCTGAGAGCAGCTAGCTCAGGGGAGGTAGGAATAATAGAGACAAATGTTTTAAGTATTTCTGTTACTCTGGTCAAAGATTCTGGTGGACTAAGCCAACATGTTTTATTAGTTTACATAAATGTATTAGGAAATTAAGTTTGAGCCTATGGAGTCTGGGACTATAACAGCAATGAAAGTAATTTATTTTACTCAGGTATTAGCTATCAGAATAGAGCACATGTATAATTTGTTGATATTATGCAAACAGTGTGAGGTAGCAGTCATTTCTCTGTAGTCCTATTTTAAACACAGCAATAGAGCTGTTTGAAGATATTATTCTTAGCAAGCTTTCAGGAGAAATGAAAAACTGTAGACAAAAGCAGGAAGACTCTACTAATTTTCAGTTGCATAGGCCAGGATAAAGATTTCTTATTATTTTGTGTTTCACATTTAGAAACATTGCATGCAGTTTGGATAAATAGCAGTTGGGCTAATAGGAAGGTTTTAATTCTGCTATGAAGAGCATAAAAAAAATTAAAGAATGTAAATAAGTCCGTATTCATAGCCAAGGACATTGGCAGTCCCCTAACTCTCTGTCCTGGGCTCTGTGGAAGTTATTGTTCCCACAAGACAGATGAGATTGTGTCCACATCCCGTGTAGACATCCATTTTAATATGGAATGCATGGAGCAAGAAATAGTTTTGTGTTCCTTGTCACTGTATTCATGTTGTCACTATATTGTCTGTCACTATTCAGGACAGACAACAAAGAAAAATAACCATTTTAATCTAAGTAAATTTAGCTAGCATGTTACTGCTAATCAGTTAGGAAGGGAACATATGCCTGCATCTCTGCTTCCCCAGCTCATCTTCTATCATATAACCATCTCTGGTCTGTGTTAATATCCAAGACTAAATTTGAGCAAATGACGTGCAAGAGAATTTTTGTTGCTATTCACTGGCTGTGGCTAAAAGTGGCAGCTGATATTTTCATAGACATCATGAATAATTTGGAATTACTTCTGCGGTTTCCAGTGACTTCTATGATGAATGACTCTCATCCTGCTGCATCCACTTGAATAATGATGGCGAACTTTGGACACCTCAGTGCACAATACTGTCAAGTCAAGAAGTATAAGTCCACAGAAGAGCTATTAAAATAAATACAGTAGGGACTGTGATTTAGGAGGACCCTTACTTTTATGACAGGCAAGAAGCAACTGAAAAGAGATCTGATGGTGGTCATCTACTTGTGGCAGCTGTTTATTATGCTCTATCGTAAACATCTTGCTGTTACCTTGTGCTCGCCCATCTGTTTGTTTCTGCCCATCTGTTATTGCTTGCCACATGCTTAGGTTGTAAATATCACTGTTGTTTGAAATAAAAAGGTTAAAAATCCTTTGATTAAAAAAAAAGAAATCAGTCATTGAATCCAATATTTGCATTAAGGAAAAAAAAAAGCTCTTACAAGCCTCTGGAGTCAACATCGAGGAAACTCTGTACAGGTTTTCTGTGCTCCTGGATAACTTCTGTGGTTACCCTTTCTGATGAGGTTGAAGCATTTAATTGAGTTGATTTTCATTGTAAGATTTCAGTTTGCTTTTAGTTAATAGCAAGGGCTAGTTCAGGAGGAAATTTTGTTTTTTGAAGTCAGAGGATTGTGTGCAAATGAAAGAGGTATTCAAGGCAAATTGCCTGCAAGAAGCCAATCAACTTGTGCTCTGTATATGTCACTTCAGCTTCTGCTGGGGTTTTTTATTCCCAGACTAGAAAATTTATATTTGGCATGCACTGTCATCCTTATTCTATGGGTTTCTTCTCATCAAATACTTGTGATGGCTTTTTTTTTTCCTCTCCCTAAACCATTATATGTGCTTTTGGCATTTGAGTCTTTGCCATTGTTACTTAATATGACAACAGCCAAATTTAATTTCTTTTTGAATGTTTTAAGAAATGATTTTTCTATGCATTTTTATTAAATAAAATCTGTATTTAGTAACTTTTTCTCTCTCAAAACAGAACTATAATGCTAGCTAATGCAGCATTATTCACCATTTTATGCCAGGCTATTGCAGTGTTCAGTTCTAGACATGCAATGGTTTTGGGGTTTATCTTTTTCTTTTTTGAAAGAAGAGTCATCCACATTGTCCCAGCAACCTAAGCAATCAAAAAATCATTGGTTTTCTTTACTTATTTTAAAATTTGTTTTCATGGTGCTGTTAATATATTTCTCTTTTGGTTTTGTTTTATAGCGAAATACTATTCCTACGCAGGAACAAGTAAATAAATACTGACACCTACCTTCCAATAATGACCAGCTCTGAACTACAATATTGGTGTAGTATTTTTTCTTCTGTAGTGTTAGACTAAAGCTGTATCACTGTGTACCCTCCTCTAAGGATGGTTAGGTTGCACTTCAGTTGCCAACAGGTAGGCCTGGGGCATAGACCTGTGATGCTGAGACCCTAATTGAAGTTATAAAAATGCACGTGGAAGTTCATCTTTGGACTGAATAGAGTCTATTTTCAGACATTTTTGGTTTTGCACTGCTTTCTTGCCATGGTGTGTCCTGAATGAGTGACAAAGATTTTTAAGATTTTTCTTGTAGCTTTGTGTAGAAACTCTCACAGGAAAAACATATTTCATTATTATCAATTAATTTGTCCTGACAGTGCTATAGTATGCTTTGTACATTCAGAGAAATGTTTCCATTTTGCTTTTAAACTTGACTGCAGTTGTTGACAGTCTTTTACAAAAACTCTCTCTGTTTCCTCCCTAGTCATTTCATGCTTGCCAAGTACTTCAAAACAAAGTAATTTTGTATTTTATATTATTCTAGGAGCTCACGAGCTGGACTTGGTGAAACAATTTGAAAATCCAGTTTACAAACAGCTTTTACTTTTTACTTTCATTTGCTTTTCCTAATGTCTGAAAAAAACCCTTTTGTTTTCTATGCATGTGTTTTATTCCTACTCCATTGTACTTAAATAGTGTTTTTTCTAAGTGCCTGGTTCCAAAGTCAGAATTTCTAGGAACTGATCCAGACCCTTCTGACATTAAGAGGATCTTTTTTCAGTGGGTTTTAGTTCAACTCTATGGATTATGAATTATTAGGGATGGACCTAGCTTGTAGATATAGAAAGTATTTCTATACCTCAGTGCAAAGAGACTGACTCTGACTGAGGACCTTAGTGTGTCCCATCAATTAAAAAAAAATAAAAAAGTTATATTACCAATATATAGAAGTCTATATTGTCCAACTGTCCTTCATATTATTTCACTATATTTTTCAAAAGTACCATGGTGGTTTTATTACAGTTTTCTATTCTAGCTTTCCTGCCTCCTTTTCTGTGATCTGCTCTCTTGATTTGGGGAAAAAACTTGTCTTAGTCAGTCTTTTCTGCTGACCAGAGGACTATTGGGAGATAGATTTAGATCCAATGCTATCAAAATACTGCACTGGTTGTTAAAAAAATACCTTGGTGAAACTAGTCAAAAATCGTTCATGAACTCTTCCTTAGGTAGCAATTACTGTTATTGCTGTGTTGAGATGTAAAGGCTTAGGAAACTGTCAGAACTGATACAGATTTGTTTGAGGAGTTTTTTGGGCTGGAGGAAGAGCAAAGCATGGTGTTGGTGATACATGCTTATGGCTTTAGAAAACCAGTATTTCAGTTCTTTTGGCTTCAGTTATTTTCAGTTCCTTATTTTGAAGTAACACTGCTAGTGAAAAATTCTATAAAGCAATTGGAGATTTCAAAGGATTGAAAAGGTCAAGGACTCCAGCTCAGAGCTATTTGCATTGGCCTCTTCAGTCTTCTTCTAAAGAAGATACACAAACTTCTGGTTTCAGTATCTCTACACCTCTACCAGCTGTTTAAGGAGTTCTCCTTTCAGAGACCAGAGGAGTTCAGAAATTTGTGAGGCGCACTAGCATCTCCAATACCTCAGAATTTGATGGGTTTTGCTGCTGGGGGTGTTGGGTTGGAGGTTTTTATTTGTTGTTTGGTTGTTTGTAGGTTTTTGTGGGAGGTTTTTTGGTTTTGGGGAGTCTTTTTGGGGGGGGGGTTTCTTTGGTCAAACTGTATTGTGTCTTTCCAGAAAAAACTGTGCCAAGAAATTAGTTCCTGCTTAAGATGAGTGGCTGTAGGAAGTAGTGCAACGATGAAATACTGGAATTTGTCCATATCCTTCTCAGACTAATCCCTGTGTTGGAGTAACCTGGGGGCTTGTGTGAGCTATTTCATCTTGGTTCTTTCCACTATCTGTGTAGCTTCACTGGAAACACAAGACATCATGCTTGTGCTTCAGATAGCAGACACAGAAACTGTGTCATCTAACTGCAACTTTGATAATGCTTTGATGTATTGTGTCTATAATGTATTTATCTCTGCTCACTGCATAATACAGACAATAGCTTGAAGATGTGCATTTGTGTTTATTGTAATTTTTTAAAGGCATTCATCAAAATGTTTTATGGTCAGTGCTGTCATTAAAATTAGATCAGTTGATGATTTTCTTCTGTTAAGCTTTTCTTTAATGGGTTGTTTTTTTTTTTTTTTTTTTAACTGTATTAGGCATTACATATTGCATCACCCTCTAATGCAATAGAGCTGTTCTCTATGAGGGAAGTACTCCAAGAAAAATGAAAACATATTCTTTGGGTTCTGTGGTCATGGATGAAGACTACAGCAGATCATTTTTATTAATAAGAAACACTTCTCAGCGAGTTGGAAAACAATGAAATTATAAGGGAACAGTAGGGAGTACAGGTAGCTTCCTAACGAGACTTTCTTGGAGACATGTGTCTTTCCAGGTGCTAACTGTGCCAGAGCCTATTTCCCAGCTGCCGCCGGTCAGGGGGCTGGAAGGCAGGGCCAGCTCCCCGCAGAGAGGTACCAGCAGGGTTTCTGCTTCTCTTCCTGCTGTACAGGTGTGCAGTGCCCTGGCGTTTCCATGACCTTCAGGCGGGCTGCGGGGCCCGAGGCCGACATGCAGAGTGCAGGTGGAGGGGAGCCCCGCCAGCTCACACCTCGATTACATTCCCGCAGGTGTGACAGGAACAGGGGCAGGGACAGGGGCAGGGACAGGGGCAGGGACAGGGGCAGGACCTCGGGCGTGCGCGGCCGGCCCGGGCGGGGCTCTGCTGTCGGCTGCGCTCCCCTCCGCCCAGCACCACGGGAACGAGCAGCGCCGTGCCCCGGCCGGCCCGCACCTGCCCGCCCGCTGCCCGCGGGAGGAGCGCAGAGCGGAGCGGGCCCGGGGGCGGTGCTGTGCTGCCTGCGCGGGGCGGGCACCGGCACCGGCA